>PVIJ01004679.1:0-114084 GCA_004024925.1 Scalopus aquaticus | reverse complement strand
AAAGGCAACAATCTGCAAGTCAGGAATAGTACCCTCGCCCAAACCCAACCATGCTGGCTAGCACCCTCACCTCAGATTTCCAGCCTCCAGAACTGTGAGAAAATCAGTTTCTGCTATTTAAGTCACCCAGTCTATGGTATCTTGTAATGGCAGCCCAAGCTTACTAAGTCAAGGCCAGAAGTCCAAAGTCAAGGTAAGCCAGGCTGGTTCCCTTCAGTGGCTCTGAGGGAGAAGGCACCCCCATTCACCCCCACCCTGCTTCTAGCAGCTACCACTCCCCTTGGGTTTGTCGCCTCTGTCTTCACTCGGCCCTCCTCCCTGTCTCTCTGTGTCCTCCTTTTCTGCTTTCCATAAGGACATGGATCAATGGATTTCGGGCCCACCCTAAATCCAGCAAGGTCCCATCACAAGATCTTCAGCTTAGTTACATTCGTCGAGCCCCTATTTCTTGATCACACCACATTCACAGGCACCAGGGCTAGGACTCAGACCTATGTTTTCGGGCTACTAAGCACCCACCATGAACACTAAGCAGGATGCCACATGGGAAAGCAGCTGCAGGTCAGGGGAAAGCTTTCTAAGAAGCCCCAGAGGGAGCCGGAGCAGGCGCAAGGGCAAGACTCCTGCAGTCTCCCAAAATAGACTGGGAACTTCACCCCTGCACCCTCCACCTTTTCCTTTTCCCCTCCCCTTAAGAGATTTGAAAAGTTGCTGAGCCAACCCGTGGTTTGCTCCTCCCTTTGTGACCTGCTGGCATTTCAAGTGGTCTTTTCAAAGCTGTGGGGGCTGGGGGGGGGGGAGAGTGCTGGGGACCTCCCACAAAGCCTGGAGCTGATGCACCTGAAGGAGCTTTCCAAACACACAGGGAGTGCTGGGAGCAGCTCCACCAGACTTCCACGTCCCTCACTATCAACGTCTGGGGGCCCCAGGAGCAGAAGTCCTCTGCTGAGAGGCTCTGAGGGGAGAGTCTCGTGCCAATGGCCTTGGGCAGCTGGGGTCAGAGAGAGGCAAAAAGCCCAGTGCGGGCCACGGCAGGCCAGCTGGTGAAGGAGGGACACGTGGCCTTCAGAACGCATCCTCAGGTGCATGTGAAGCTTTACAGCTCACCAAACGCTCTTCCTTTCCTGTCTCCAGCAGCCCTCATGTGCCCTGAGAGGGGAGGCTGCTGTAGCCACTGCGCCCAAGAGAACACGGAGGCTGGAGAGGTGGGGCAGGGGCATCTCCAGCCATAAAACAGAGCCGCCGGCTATAGCATGCGTCTAAACCAGACGCTGGAACAGAACAAGGACCCAACTGGAAATCCACATAGAATCTATGATAGATTTAATAGCATCTACCAATCTTAACTCTCAGTTTTGGCAAATGTACCATAGCTATGTCAAGTTAAGGAAAGTTGGGTGGAGGGTATATGGGAACTCTGCACTATTACTATAGTCTGAATGTTTATATCCCCCCAAAACTCATATGTTGAAATCCTCATGCCCAAGGTGACATTTCTGGAGATGGGGCCTTTGGGAGGCACTTAGTCATGAGGTCAGAGCTCTCACAGTGAGATTCATGCCCTGTTAGGAGGTTCCTGGAGCGAGAGTGCCCTTTCCACCAGGTGATGGCACTAGGAATCTACCCTCTGCAATGCTAAAAAGAGCCCTCACCAAACCCAACAATGCTGGCACCCTGGTCTTGGATTTCCAGCCTCCACAGCTGTGAGTCTGGGCTGTTTTGTTACAGTGGCCAAGCAGACCAAGACAACTGTCTATAAATCTAAAATTATTATTCCAAAATAAAAATTATATTAAAAAGCAGAGATAGGAAAGGAGGAGAGTAAAAAGAACAAGCCAGAAATGGCACTTGATTTCTTTAAACTCACTTTCAGGACCATTCTACCCTCTTCTACAGTTGCTGTTGGCAAGGATGTGTAGAAATCACCACCTTTGTGCATTGCCATTGAGAATGAAAAATGGTTTTGCAGTTTGAAAAACAGTTTGTGAGTTTCCCAAAGGGATAAACAGAATTACCATGTGATCCAATAATTCCATTCCTAGGTTATCAGCCCAAAGGAACTGAAACCAAGGACTTGAATAGATACTTGTATACCAATGTTCCTAGCACATTATTCACAGTAGTCAAAAGGTGGAAAAACTCAAGTGTTCACCAACAGATAAACAAAACATGGCATATCCATGTGATGGAATATTACTCAGCCCTAAAAAGGAATGGAATTCTGATATATGTCTCAACATAGATAGACCTTGAAAACAAATGCTAAGTGAAATAAAACTAAACACAAATAGGGTCTCCCTGGTGGCACAGCGGTTAAGCGCTGGGCTGTGGCGCTGTCGGCAGGGAGCACGATGCGAGTTCGACACCCAGCCAGGGGGAATCCCACATGGCACAGCGGACCTCTCCTGCCTCGCCCGCTGCTCCCCTCAGCAGTGTGTTTCTGTCAATCTGCCTGTTCTGCTCCCCTCTCTGTTTCTGGTGAACACTCTCGCCGCCCCAGGCCTCTGGCCTGTACCCCAGCTTGTATGTATAAATAAATAAATCTTTAAAAAAAAAAAAACTAAACACAAATATCTTGTGATTCTACTTTATGAAGTGCCTGGAATAGTCAGATTCATAGAAATAAAGAAATATAGACTAGTGGTTATCAGCAGCTGAGGAGAAGAGTTAATCCTTGCTTCACTAGTTCTTCTTACCCCTCTATCAGACAACAGTAGATTTTTTTCACCAGAAAAGTTTACCTCTTGGATAATCTTTTTTTTTTTTACATCAATTTAGCACAAAGTTTGAAAGCCCATGTTTTCCATTCTCTTTTCTATAGTCTTTTCCTAAACACAATTTATCGCTTGAGAGTACTTCTTTGTATACCTGCTTGATTTCAACTCCTAGTTTAAAATTTTACCCATGGACAAAGAGGTATTTAACTTGTGTTTATATTCTCAAGTACTAGTCAGGAAGGTCCTAAAAGTATTTATTGAAGAAATGGAGAGATAAGCAAAGGAATGGTCACATAACCTGAATTGAGTTTAGATTGCCCTCATTCTCTAATTAGCCCCCTGCTTTTTGGCATAATTGGCCAAAACAAATGCCTATGGCTTCCACTTTGTCAATATGCTTACCATTAGGCTTTTCAACCTAGAATAAGTGTAATCCAGGAAAAAAACAGGTCTATAAGCACTTTTTACACACCTCCAAAGACATCTTCCACTGCAGAGCTAACACCTTCCATCTTAAAGATCATTTTCAAAGACCCGGCTCCCAGAAAAACCTTTCTTTGTCACAGATGTGGGGCACAATGATTTCCTGGGATCACTAATTACTTTATAGAGGCAAATCTTCTGTCCTCAACAAGACTGTCCCTAACTGGAGAAGGCAGGTGAGTTCCTTGCCACCTATACCTCCTGTGGGGACTTGGGCAAGTTACTCAACCCTTCTGGATCTCAGTTTTAAAAAAAAAAAAAAAAGCACAGAGCAATGATTTCTCCAGAACCCGGTGAACCTTACATAACAGCCTCCAGGGTAAAGAACAGCCCTGAACTTCTTTGATTAAATCCTCCACCAAAGCCAGCAGAGCTGGCTGAGGACCTGATACCTGTCTACAAATAGATGTTGAGTCGCATTTTTCCACATTATATTTCTTATTGAGATATAATTCACATACTACACAATCACCATTTGAAAGCGTATAGTTTAGGAGGGTTTCCCTGGCGGCCTAGGGGTTACGTCTCAGCGCTATCACTTCCATGGCCTGAGTTCGATCCCCGGCCAGGGAGCTGACCCACATGACACAGCAGACCTTTCCTGTCTCGCCTGATGCTCAACTCAGCATTGTATTTCAGTAAATCTGCCTGTTTTACTACCCACACTGTCTCTGGTGAATCCTCTCACCCCCCACACCTCTGGCCTACACCCCAGTTCTATGGGAAAAAAAAGTGTCTAGTTTAGTAATTCTCAGCACATCCACAGGCCATGTAGGCTCACCCCAGCAATGGCAGGGTTCCGGCGCAGACTGCCTCAATGAAGCAGGTTTCCTGAGAAAGCAAGTCACGCAAGTGATCTGGTTTCCCAGTGCATATAAAAGTTATGGTTACACTACCACTTAGTCTACTAAGTGCACTACACTGTAAAGAAAGAGCACGATGCCTAAAAACACAATGTACAAAGACGAGAAGGGAGCACAGGCTGTCTGGAAAACAGTGCCAACGGATACAGTCGAGGCAAGGCCACCACACATCAGCCGTTTGTAGAAAACATCTGTGCAAAGCAGTGAATCACAGTAAAATGAGGTCCATCTGTCCGTAACTCCAGAATATTTTCATCACCCCAACTGCTACTTTTTAAAGAAAGCTTTCTTTGGCTTTTAATGAATCAAAATAGACTACTTCTCACTATGTGATTCTATTTTATAATCGCTAGTCGTATTTACTATGTGTCAGACAGCTTTGAGTACCTCATAAATAAATAATAATAAAGTATCCACAGTAAGTCTTATCAGCACCACCAGCACCTCACCATAAATGATGAAGGGAAGTGAAAGGTCAGGAATCCTGCCCGAGGCCACCGCCATAAGCGGTAGAGCTGGGATGAGAGGTCTGAGCCTGAGTCCCCATTCCTTACCACTCCTTAACCGCTGGCCAGAGCACTGACATCTAACAACTAACCAGCCAGAAACAGCCCAAGCACACAACCCTTAAGCATTAAGAGCCCAATTTCTTCCTTTTGTTCATGTTATCGGTTACCCTTGGCTGTGTTTTTTGTTTGTTTTTTTGAAACTAGAATAAAGGGCCCATCACTGACTGTAGCATTAGTCTCTGCAGGTGACACAAAAATCCAGAAGGTCTGGTCCTTGCCTTCAAGAAGAGAACAGCAACGAAACAGCAGTAGAAGTAAAAGGTGGCACAGATGGGCGCTATCGGCCCTGGGAGAGTCTGACCCCTGGTGAGAGCAGAAAGCTGGTGACTCTTACTGTTTTGAAAAGAGTCATAAATAATGAAATTGTTCTGGGAAGACCAAAGGGATTTTCTTTAAGATGAAATACAGATTTCTTAACATGCTGAACTTGATGGTGCTTTGAGCAAATGTTCTTTCACTTTAAGATCTTCCTATTCTTCATTTCATTCTGAGATGACTAAAAGCACTGATTTCTGTTTACCTTAATAACACCACCGTTCACATTTAAATTGTCTATAGACTGCAACACACAGGAGGATGTTTTTAGAGGATAACAATACACACTTATTTGGTAGAAATGGTGTCTCTGAAAAACTGTATGAAAAAAAACAGATTCGATTATGGAAATTCATATTTGTTTAAATGTGCAGTACTTGGGAGCTTGCTATGAGAAAAATTCTGTTGAGAATTCTTTAGTAAAGCAAGAAAACCATCTAATTACTTGCTAATTACCCCCTAAACTCTGATCAGGTGTTCTTATTGAATACACACCTAAATTTCGACTCCTTCATAGTCCATTCTTTGAAAACTTTACAAAATAAATTGTAGATTCAAGTTTGAAGGCCTGGACTCAGTCAACAGCTCACGAAACCCTCGGTACTTAAAAACAGCTGTTATCTCTGTCTTGCTACTAGTATATGAGGCCCAGAGGAATTTTTATAAGCAGAGCTTCCAATACTGGGAATCTCTGAGTTTACATAGGACTCTGAAGAACTCTCCAGCCTGGCTTAGGACATCCGTTCACAAAGCATTTTAAATTGTACCCCTTTTACTACCAGTCATGTACTTTAGGAGAGGTCCCTTTTAGAAATTTTGCACCACAATATGATACAATGATCATATTTTTGTATAGGGATAGGATAGTTTTGGCTCATTGGCTATTTTGGGAGGCTAATTAGAAGGCATAAGCTATAGTTTCAGAAGAAATGAGCAAACCTAGATACGTTATTTTAAATAAACTAGACAGCAGCTCCCTCTTGTGTTGATACATTAGTATTGCAGTCATTGAATGGAAACTGAAAAGTATGCTTTCATATGTAAAACTTGTTTAAACAAAGAAGTTAAAGTTGTTTAAGTACAATAGAAACATAATGCTTAGTAATTATTTAACTAGCACCTCTATTGTTAGTATTTATTTCATTAATTATTCAAATATTTATTGAGCACTTACTGGGTACAGGGAAATAGGGATTCTAGGATGATTAGACAGTTGTCCCCAAATTGCTCACATGATCTAGTCCATCTAGAGGTTGCCCTTCTCATAGTGCATTTCTTGTTCCCCTGTCAATTGTGACCACTGTTGTCTTCTCTGATTCACCCCATCTTCTTCCCACACCCCTAACTCCCACTCTAAGACTGAGTCAATTCATCCCCCGCCCCACTATTTTCCCTTTATCACCCTTTGTCATTTTTTTTCTTATTGTCCTCCTGGATTGTAACCTCTTTGAAGTCAGCAGCCACTTTTTTTCTGATCCACTTTTGGGAGCTGTATTTTAATTTTCCCATATCCCCTCATTCTGCATTTGTCCAATTACTATTCAAACACATGTTCATTCAATTTCTTTTAATGCAACTAAACAGGAAAGCAAGAGCTTCACAACTAATTAAGAACAGGTTCTAATAGAGAACCGTACTTCAGTTGCTTTGAAAACACAACTCAAAAAAAACAATGTAGGCATTGTTTTGTTACTCCCAAAATACACGGTGTTTTCTCATAAATTTCTGTGATACAATAAGGATGCCGATGGGAGGTAAGACTTACTCTATCCTAGAAACCACGTGTCAGGAGTTTGCCCCACCCCCTCCCCGTCCGCCATGAGAGGGCGCTGGATGTAGGCATGTTCCCTGTGGGTGCCACATCATGACTCCAAATGCCATGCTGGTCCAGAGGCCCAGGTCCTACATCAAGGGCCCCAGACTAGTATTTCACATAACAGTGAAATATTTCTTCTAATTTTTTTTCAGGGACTGACATGAGGTTGTTGCCACTATCTTATGTTGCTATCTATAAACAGCCTTTAAAACCATCATTTATTATGACTTATTTTATGAAAGAAAAAATGAAATTTTAACACCAAAAAATAGGAAAGTCAACAGCTCAAAGTAATTTTTTCTCTTGAATACAACTCTTGTGCTGGATCACACACTTGAATCAGTAAAGCGGAGGGTGGACACGCGCGCGCACGCCTGACGTCCACCTGCCACCTCCTTTTCCCCCTATTCAATTCAAGAGCTTCTTTTCATCTGATTACCCTTCTTGGGGGTTTGGCATCATCTGGTTTCCACACTAGCTCCCAGGAGGGTGATTTCTTTTTTTTTTTTTTTTAAGATTTATCATTGCATACAAGACCTAGGCTTATAAGAACAGAGCACGGAGCAGAGAGACCACAAGATGCCGCCAGAGAGCCCGAGAGTAAAGATTCGCCAGGACCTGGGAGGCCTGCCAGCCTCCCAGCACCTCCAGCCTCCCAGTCCCCCAGCCCCCCAGCCCCATCACCTGCCCTGTACCTGGTTGCCTCTCTAAACGAGAGACCATTAAAAGTCTAAAAGCTACTGACGACTCCAGAACTCCTCCTTTTGACCTGTCTGTGCAGCTCCATGGAGAACCTGTGCTCCCTGGTATCTTCCTGGCCCCTACAATTTATATGGGTTGGGGGCCAAGGGGGAAAGAGAGACAAAGGAATGGAAAACATTCGTTGGGAGTGGTATTTCTCTCCTCTCCTGACCACAAGAGAAACACAGAATAAGAGCTTGCAGTCGTCTTGTGCTTTGCTTTTGTTGTTTGTTTTTGAATTGCTTTCAAATAGCCTATTCTACCTAATCATCTCCACACAGTCAAGCCACCTGCTTTCTGGAAGGGGCAGAAGTTGGAATTCTCCCCCTCCCATTCCAGGACCCAGCTTGGAAAGGAAAGTCGATTTCTCCTCTCACACCTAGATTAAAGGGATGCATGTGTGTGGGGTGTTGGTGGGGGGTGCAGGGAGCTGGAATCCGGAGCCTTACGCACATTTGAACTTCTGTGGGCAGTGGTGGTTAAGAAGCCTATTGAGAAGAGCTGAAGGACCTAACACTCCTTCAGTCACCTTAAACACACCACCACCTCCCAAAGTGTAGGATCCCCTCTGTGAAGTTAGAAGAGTCAACTGAGAGGCCAGTTCTCCCAAGGGCCCTTGTAGGGTAAATGAAAGAATGATCAGGATTTCCTGCCCTTCCGCCATTAGCATTAACAATAGACCCCTGAGGTCCTGCACGCGTGCCTGATGGCAGGCACCTGAAATAGGCTGTGGGTACGCGTCAGTGGGCACACCTGGGCCTGGGGAAACTGAGGGAGCAGCAGCAGAAAACAGCATGTGCCCTGCGGTGGGGCACAGCAGAGAGACCACGAGAGAACTCCAGAGAGCCCAGAGAGAGTAAAGATTGGCAGGGGGCGAGGAGGCCTGCCGGCCTCCTGGCCCCCCGCCCCACTGCCTGCCCTGGACCTGGTTGCCGCGCTACAAATAGTGCAGAAAGATCATTAAAAGCTTGAAAAAACCACCGAGGCCTCCAGGACTCCTCCTTTACCCGTCTGCCGGGACCATAGAGAACCTGCTCCGCGCCTCCTGTCGCTACAGCCCTTCTCCTGAAAACACACACACAACAGCAGCAGCAGCCTTGGTTTTCAACTTCCCAGCTCTGCAGAGTCCCAGCACAGCCTGGCCACCAATAAGCAGGTGTCCTCCGACTGCCAGGTCTAGGGCAAAGTGGCCTCCCAGCAGCAGCTCCTGGAGCCGCCCTTCCTCCCAGACCCCACCGCCTGGGATTCTCAGACTCGGGAACACAGTGAAAGTGGTTCATCTCCCTCCATCTCTCACCATCTTTTCTCACACCAGCAGAAAACAGAAGGCTCTTAAATCACAGTATACCTGAAAAAAGACACCTAGTCTCCTCTGTACATTCCGGTAAATAACTTAACCCTCCAAGAATGTCCAGTTTGAGACAGACAGCACCACACCTTTGAATCAGCTAGCAGTCCCCCTCACCCTCATCCGTTCCTCCTCCCTATCTTCTCCTAAGGCAGCTCCAAAATAGCCCCCAAGAGGATTGGAGAGAAAACACCAAAGCTACCCCTTTGTTTCCGGGAGCCCACCCCTTTCATGGCGACACCTTTATAACTTGACTTCCAGTGGCCAGATGCTCCTAAGAAGATGAAGCAGTGAAAATCTTCAGTGTAATTTTTTGTGTGTGTGTGAGTACATCCCATGCAATAGTCTCATCTTTCCTGGCTGAATCTGGCAATCCTATCTTAAGCTGATGTAAAGATAAAATCGACAGCACCACCCCTGTCGCACCAACCACGTGCCCTTCATCGATAGATCACAGGCACTGGGTGGGGTGGCGGGCAGGGCAGCTGTCCTGGTGAATTACTCGCGGAGCCCCCTTGATGCTCTCGAGTATTTGTTCCTATACTGATGACGCAGGTTCCGTTTTAATACCCGTGACAACCCTCTGCAAGGAGGTTTTATTATCCTCTTTTTGCAGACAAGGCAATCAATTTTCAGAAGAAATAGTTTAATGTCACAGAGGAAGCAGGGCCGGGATTTCCCACAGGTGAGCCCTCTGAATGCCCTTCAGGACACAGACGCACCCTCCTAGGAGGAGGCCGTGAAACTGTACAAACAGAAGTCCCCAACACCCTCTGGACTAGTCCTGATCCCTTCCGGACTTGGAATCAAATCTGGACCTACTTTCAGTGCGCAAGATTCTTCTCCAAGCAATGGACTCCACTCCCTTTCTCAAATTTGGTCCTTGGAACTTGGCCAAAGTGACCGAAACACGGTAAATAATGGATGTGTCGGCGCTTCCTGAACTTTAACATGCATAGGAATCACCGGGGATCCTGTTCACCAGCAGACACCAAAGATCTGCTTTGGGCCCCAGACTGCATTGCTGACGAGCCCCCACGTGGTGCTGATGCTGCTGACCCACGGGGCACTACTTTTGATTTACAAGGCTTTCCCATGTTCTCTGGCCTCTGGGTATGCTGCAGCAGTGAAGGACATTGTAAGCATTCCTATCTTCATTTACCCTCTAGACTTAGCAAACTTGTTTTCTTACATTCCATGGAAAAATCATGCTAAGAAGATAGCATCGGAATTGCTGATAACCAGGTGATAGCGAATGCAAGCTGGTGCCAACCTAAAGGTCCCCAACATCTCCAGAGGCTTGTGTCACAAGGATGGACATGCTGACCCTTGCCCACTCCCCCACTTTTACTTCCTTATAACTCTAGATAAATACCCCCACTCTCTGCCAAAAAGCAGGACGGTGGTCTTTCACACAATAGTCTGCCATCCTCCTCAATTTGTTGACAAAATGTTTGTCCTCCAACTCTCTTTCCTTTCATTAGCCCCGGGAACTGAGGCTAGCATTCCATTACAGGTAGTTTTTTTACTCTTCATGTTTTTCTAAATGATTCCCCGTGTTATCAGTAATAATTTTAGTTAAGTTTTATTGAGTGCTTACTCTATACCAGGCCCTGTATTAAGGGTATTACATGGAGTACCTCATTAATTAAATGAAGTAGGATACAATTAGTGTCCCCATTTTGCACATGAGGAAACTGAGGTCCACAGAGTTTTGTGAACTTGCTCCAGGTCACAAAGACAGCAAGTGGCAGCGGGTCCCGTTGGTTCTGTGAAGGGGGAAGAAGGAGCGTTGCTAGCTCAGTTTTTTGTGTGTGGAGAATACAAAGGGGGAGCATGTGCAGCTTTTCAAAGCAAGGCCTGGAATCCATCTGGTTCTCATAATACAAAATCCAATGCCTTTTCCATCTCTTCCTCCCTAACCACAAGGAAACTATTCCAGTAAGAGATTTCTTCCTGCAGATGGAGCCGAAGGAGTCCTTAACCAATACATCAGGGACTTGCACTAACTTCCTGAGCTGAGCTGTCTCCCTTTTTAAAGTCCACTATGCTGATTAGAATCCCTAGAGGCCTGCAGGGTCTCAGGGAAGTAATCAGAAGCCTCCAGAGCTCCTGGAGACACCCCTCTATTACAGCCTGGAGAGCCTCTTCCCAAAGTCACTTATTAATGCGGTTGGTGGCGGCAGTGGGCCAGGCCCGTCAAGCCCAAGACCTGATGTGAACTTACAGAGGCTCCGTGCAAACTCCAAGGGCAGGTTGCTTACTGTCACAGCTCTCATTTCTCAGTTCCTCTTCCCCCTTCTCCTCCCAGGTATTGTGCCACTCTCCTTTTTATGGCACTCTCCTCTTTCCTTATCTCAAACTTGCTTTCCAGAAAGAATCCTTTCATTCTAATGATGACTGATAATGTTTAAACAATAGCATTGATAATACCAGGTGCTGGGAATGGGAATGGAGGACTCAGAGGTTCAAAAGATTCAAAAGATTCCTGCCCTTGGGGAGCTTACAGCTTGGGGGTGGGGGTGACAGATATAGAAAGAATCTCCCCCAGAGGTAATTTCTCAGATGTCAGCACATCTAGGGCAACCAATGGGAGTCCAGAGGGCTTATCAAAGGCCATGACATCACAGGTGCATTCTGAAAACTGGGTCAGCTATCTCATAGCACACACACAAATTAATTCAAAATGAATTAAGACTCTCATGTAAGACCTGGAACCGTAAAATACATCGAAGAAAACACAGGCAATATATTCCTCAACAGCCTCAGAGGTCTTTTGAGGATTTAACTCCAATGAGAAGGGAAAGAAAAGCAAAAATAAACAAATGGGACTACATCAAACCAACCAGCTTCTGCATGTCATGAAAAAACTATCATCAAATTGAAGCCACCCATCTGAATGGGAAAAGATATTTATAAATCACAATCCAGCAAGGGGCAAATACAGAAAATATATAAAGAATTCATAAAAACTCAACAAAAACCCCAATCTGACAGAAAAATGAACAGAGGCAGCCAGAGGGAAAAGCATTCTAAGCAAAAGGAGCAGCATTAGCAAAAGCACAGAGACATGAAACAACTCAGATGCATGGAAGCAGTTCTATACTTTGGAGCATAAAGATGTAAAGTAAGATCCAGAATAAGACAGGAGAATAAAATAGAGGGAAAGTCTGAAGTCCCCAAAAGTCACTCAAAGGACTTGGACTTGCTTCCCCAGACTGCGGCTCTCACATCATGCCTCTGGGTCGAGCACGGATGCACATCTGGCTCCAGCCAGCAGCCCTCACCTCACTGTTCTCGCAGGGCAGCTTCGCCGTCATCTGCTTTACGCACTGGGTGCTTTGTGTAATATTGTGCAAATAGAGTTCTATATCTGCAGTACCTGATGGGATACTATCTCAGCGTCACTCAGGAGAGAGGCTGCATTTGGGGTTTTCTCTTAATTGGTGGGTGCCCCGGGCCAGGAAGTGGCCATTTCATCTCCTATTTTTGATTCTGTGATGAGTAAGAAAACCAGGGCTGCTTCCTTTCTTCTTCCCAGGTGAGCCCCACTAACCCTACAGGCCTCACTAGCCCCAAACACCCCAGTGGCTGCTGGAGCCCTCCCATCCAGCCTTTTCAGGCTTATCTCTGCTGTAACCCTTGATACCAAGGTGGGGATTACAGATGCTGTCAGGTCCCACCTGTCAGAACAACCTTGCTGCCAGAACTGAGTCTGCTCACCAAATCTGTCCACTTTAAAGCTTTGCTGTGCCTCCCTAGGCCCAACATGACTTACTTCATTTAGTAATAGCCCATTTAAGCCAACCTGTCTCCCTGCTACCTGGCTTTTTGGACGCTGCAACCCTGCTTCCCTGGCCTGCCTGTCACTTGGTCAGGCTATGAATATTCCAGTTCTTTTACTTCTCCATGTAAGCCAAGCTCCTCAGTCCCTGGTCATGCAGCTGCTCTGCGGACACCCTCCACTTCATGCTGCCTGAATGGGGCCACCCCCGCCCCAAGGAGAGCAGTCTCAGGAATTCTTATTGCAGCAGCACCTTCCACCCCACTTATCAAGCTGCCCCAGGGATTCACCAAACCTTAGGGCATTTACCTTCTCTGTGGGAAAGCATTCATCTAGAGGGGCCCAAATGCCTTCAATGTGGACAGTTTCAATAAAATTGTTTGAGGATGTAACCCCCCCCCCACACACACACAGATTGATAATAATTTACTTAGAGGTTATAATCACATGTTATTCTAATATTCCGCTATGTACATTATTAAACATATACAAGAAATCAAAATTAAAGCTGATGAATTAAAGATAATAGTTTAGAAGTATTTTTTACTGATTCTAAAGAAATGTTTATTTTGAAAAAAATGCAATGACTATTCTTTCTAGAAGGATTATAACTGAATATGCTTCCCTTAATTTTTTTTTTAATTACAGACTTTATTTGCAGAGACAGTTTTAGGTTTATAGGAAAATTGAGCAGAAAATACAAAGAGTTCCCATATATTCTCTCAATACTCTCCTCTCTCCAGTGTCCCCTATTGTCTTAGTAGTTTGGTACCCTATTATTGGTGAGCTAACATCGATACATTATTATTAACTAAACCAGGAGTTTACAGTAGGGCTCACTATTCCTGTTGTACATTCAGTGGGTTTTGATAAATATATCATAACATGTACCACCTTGTTACAGGATCCAGGATCATACAGAAAAATTTTATTGACCTAAAAATTCCTGTGCACCACCTATTGTTCTTTCCTTTCCTCCCTCTCTCCCTCTCTCCTTCCCTTCCTCCTCACCTTCTTCAGCCCCTGGCAGTCACTATTTATTGCTTCATTTAAAAAAAAAACAAAACAACAAACAAACATGGTTTGACCCTTTGTGGTCAAGTTAGACTTCAAGGTCCATTACTTGCTTCTGAACCATGGAGCTGGCATAGCAGGAGAGGCCTCACAAAGGTTAGTGGCTCCAGATGGGGAAAGGCAGTAATGGGCATGCTTAGAAACTATAATTTTATCAGTCCCATTCACCAATTATGTAAAGGTATTTATTAACACGCAACGGGTAAATTTCCCTCTTCCCTGAAGCAAATAATTTACTCTTACAAGCTTGTGCATTTTATAACTTTAACAAAGGGCTCAGATGCCTCCCTCTCTTCTAAAATACTTAGGTTGGAAAGTTTTAATTAAATTCAAAATTCTCCAAGTTTCTTAAGTATGCAGACATACTACCTTGGAGATAATATGGGTTTGGTCCTAGACCACTGTAATACAGCAGCTATTGCAATGAAGTGAGTAACATGATTTTTAAATTTCCTAGTGCTTATAAAACTGATGTTCATACTAATACCATAGTCTTTTAAGTGTGTGATAGCATCGTGTCTAAAAAAAAAAAACCGTTTCTAAACACCTGTTTTCAAAATAGCCTTTCCATAGTACAAAATTCTTTTCAAAGACTTTCTCATTATTAAAATGTTACTTTACATTAAAATGATAATTAAGAGAAGTTATTCTTTCCTAAACTATCAAATAGGTAGCACACTGCTAGCAGCCATTTATCATCACAAAAACACCCAGCAAGTTTAGAACACTTGCCTTTTTGCAGAAGAGAGTGCACATTAAAGTTTTAAAAAACGCTAAGCTCGATCACATCTTCAATGACCTCAACACAGATCAAAAAATCTTTCCAAATTACAAATTTCATAGTCCTGCCCATCTCATAGATTTCATTGTATATTTAGTATTGCTATTTTGACATTTTATATTTTAATAGATATTTAGCTTTTGTACTTTTTAAAAACCTTCTTGCAGAAGATTGAGCTCATCACTCTCCTGGGTCCGTAAGAGACTATCATATTTCAAAATACTCTTGGGATATTTTAGCAAGTGCTCTTGTCATCTTTTAAAGGGCTGTCTACCAGATCAACCACATTTTAACAGCATCTTCATAAAGCATTTTTAAAAATAAATATCAATTTGCCGCAATAAAAAAAGTGAATTCGACCTTCCCTGCCCACTTCCAGAGCCCCCGCTTCAGTAGGTATAAAGGAGGAAATCAACTATTCTGAAAGCCCAGACTTCCACCCCGACTCCTGTGAATGCAGAGGTTGGGAAGCAAAAGGCCCACCTGGATTAGATCCCAGGGTCCACCCCATTTCCAATTCACAGCGTTGAGAGCCCACTTCTCCTTGGGCCCTTCAGCTGCATTGCTTTCTCTCTGGCAATGAGCTCTGAAGTGTGGCTCCTGGACCCTTGTGGATGACCTGAAGGCTTTCGCACGTGCTGCACTGGCACCTGAACAGTGAAACAAGGTTTGATCATCAGTCATCAGATCAAACACTTTTCATTCATTAAGTCCATTCCCCAGATAAATAAGACCTGCAGCAGCCCGCGTGAGCTCCCCCAAACACGCTGGATCTGCCTGCCAGCTATGAATTTAGATCTCAGAAACTTCCTCACTGGCCCATGTGAAAGCTTCTATAGGGCACCATAAACCAACAGTTGGATCAAACTCTTCTGGAATTGTGCCCCCCACCATTACCCTTCCCTGACCCCTCTGCTGGAAACTCAGGTTGAACTGCCTTTCAGGTCCTCTTTTATATAAAGGACATCTTTTATGTGCCATGCCCCCAGGAAACATCGTTATTGAATAGCTGTGCCTGCCCAAGCTGCATATTTTCCATTCACTCCTCCAGTCTACTGTCACTATTCGCCAGCTCCGTCCTGGGGGGCTCACCTGCATGGAGAGCATGGTGGGTCCCTTGTCCTCTGCCTCCTGCCTGTGCTCACGCAATGAATGACGCTGGCAGGAGGAGTATAGTGAGGGCACTTGTTCTCAGTCTCACCCACTGGGTCACCATGACTTGGCATGATTCTTCTTCTGAAGGTCCCAAGTCCTACCAGCAGTCCTCCCCTCCCACTAAAGCTACCCTCTCCTGGTGCTGGGGACTATTCCTCCCCTTTAGCTGAGGGGTAGTAATGGTTCCCTGCAGTTCCCACATCCCTGAAGCAAGGCACCACCCCATGTTCTTTTTCCTAAATAACTTTGTAAACAAGTCTTTATGAAGCTTTCCTATATTACATCTTACATTTGAGATATCAGTTTCTTAAAGGAACTGCCTGCAATACTGTCCAAACAGCCAAAGCTCTGATATTAATATCATTTTGGGGTTGTTTTTATTTTTAAGTGAATGTTGATTGAGACAACAATAGTTTATGACCTTATCCGAGTTTCTGGTGTACAGTACTGTAATTCTCTACCTGCAAACAATACATTTCAATCATTACCAAAAGTTAGTTTTCAACCATGATCACACAACTGACCTCTTACCATTCTTTGTTCTTGATGTGATACTGTGTGAAATAGGAAAATGGGTGTGAGAAATGAATGCTGATGATAACAACAAAGAAATTCTTTAGTGTACTTACTTAGAGTCAGAACTTGTGTTTTCTTTTACATGCATTAACCCATTTTAAGCCCACATTACCTCATGAGGAGAGTAGAAGGCAGCCTCTAAGATGGCCCCAAGGACCTCTGCCTGATGATATCCTTACCCTAAATGTAGGCTGCATTTAGTGACCAGTATATGACAGAGTGATGGCATTAGGGTTAATAAAGACTGGCTTCCTTAATGGGTGCGGCCTCTCACTCACTCTTTCTGAGGAGAAATAGTTGCCATGTTGCCGGTTGCCCTGTGGAAATACCCAAAAAACTGATGGCCCCAGCCAGGGAAGACGCAAGGCCTGTGCACAGCCATGGGAGTGACTGAAAAGTAGCTCCTCCTTCAGTAAAGCCTACCATGACCACAGCAAACACCCTGAGCAAAAACACCCCACTAAATTGCACTCAGATTCACAGCACATTGAAATTATAAGACAGTAGATGTATGTTGTTTTAAGTCACTAAGTTTCAGAGTAATGTGTTACACAGAACTGATCACCAATACAAAGAAGCACGATCACTATCACCCTCATTTTAGAAATACAAGCTTAGCCACATGCCCTTGGTCATACAGATAGGAAATCAAAGCATTGAGACTGGTAGTCAGCCTGACTAATTGACCATGCACTCACCCATTACCCTGTGGCTGTTTGATGAAACAGTCTGTGAAGGGAATTTACTTGCTTATAAGAATTAGCTGTTTCCATTCTTATATACCATCTTATATACCACAGTCATGCATCTCTTAACAATGGGGTTACATTCTAAGAAAAGTGTTATTAGGTGATTTTGTCACCATGTGAATGTTGTAGAGTGTAATTATGCAAACCGAGATACATAGCCTACACACAAAGTCTACATGGAATAGCCTATGGGGAACACCATTGTACATGTGGTCTGTTGTTGATGGAAATGTTTAGGGACATGTTTTACTCACATTTTAAAGAGCAATCCAGCAATATTTAGCAAAAGGTACAAATACTTTTACTCTGCAATTCTGTGTCTAAGATACCAACTTACAGGTACATGAGCATTTAAGTGCATAAATATTTATTGTGCAGATTGAAAAAGCAAATAACTGGAAGCAACAAACATCCACTACTAGGGGATTTGGTTGAGTTATGGTTCATCATATAGTGAAAGATTATTTAGCCATTAAAGAGAATATGGTAGATGCAAATCCTCTATAGATAGAAAATTCCTCAACAAAATATTAGCAAACTGAATTCAATAATTAATTGAAAGGATCCTATATCACAATCAAGTGGGATTTATTCCATGAGTGCAAGGATGGTTCAACATTGAAAATTAATTCACAAGGTACATTCCATTAACACAACGAAGGATAAAAAGCATATGTTGATCTCCACAGATGCAGAAAAAGCATTCTGACAATATTCAATATTCATTTATAATAAAAATTCTCAAAAAAGTGGGCACAAAGGGCATATACCGCAATACAATAAAGGCCATATATGACAAATGCACAGCTCACATCATACTAAACAGTGAAAAGTTTTCTTCTAAAATCAGGAATAAGACAAGGATACCCACTCCTACCACCTTTATTAATCTACCATTGGAAATATTAGCCACAGCAACTAGAAAGAAAAAATAAAAGCCATCCAAATTGGAAATGAACAAGTAGAACTGTCACTATTTGCAAATAACATTAAATCACATATAGAAACCCTAAACACACCACACCAAACAAACAAATAAAAAAACGGTTAGAACAAATTCAATAAATTTGCAGGATATAAAATCAATACATACACAAAATTGTTGTATTTCTATATGCCAACAGTGGACTATTAAAAAGAGAAATTAAAAAAAATATCACTTACAATTGCACCAAAAATAATTAAATATTGAGGAATTAATTACCAAGCAGGTAGAAGACGTTCCCTGAAAACTATAAAATACTGAGGAAAGAGAATGAAGAAGACCAAAGCAAATGGAAGCATATTTTGTGTTCATGGATTGAAATAATTAATATTATTAAAATGTCCATACTACCCAAAGCAGTATACAGGTTTAATGCAATCCCTATCAAAATTCCAATGGCATGTTTTACAGAAATAGAACAATTATAAAATGTGTTTGGAACCACAAAAGGCCCTGAAGAACCAAAGCAAACTTGAGAAGAAAAAACGAAGTTGGAGGCATTGCACTCCTTAATTTCAAACAACTCAAAATGGGTAGAGGATCTGAGTTGACATATTTCCAAAGAAGACAAACATATGACCAGCTATATGGCCATCACTAAACATAAGAGAAATGCTAATCAAAACTAAAATGAGCTACCTCATCTCATACTTATTACACTGGTCACAAATTTTTACAAAAGTCATGTTACTGAAATAAAATTAGTCATTTCCTATCAATTTTACGTGCTCAACACGAATATGACAGTCAAATTCTAATTTTGGCTCTAGTTTTTTTTGTAATCTGCAATAAATTGGATGTTTACATCATGAAATGCATGCCAATAGTAATAGGCCTATGGTTAATACCTGTAAAAAATCAAGTCATAGACTACTTCCTAGATTTCTTCGCTTGTCTCTTGTACAGCTGTTCAGGAACAGAATAGATGGAAGACGGTTTCCATTGTGCCAAAGCACAGCCTTAAGACTCAGTTTCAAAGAGTCTAGAAATAGTCTCCATTCTTGTGGGTCATGAGTGATTTCTAAGGCATTCATGAGGCCCTCAATATCACAACAGAATACCAGAGTACTTTCCTTTCTGAAGAAAGGCTCCAACTGCTGGTGGTGCTTTCGATAGAAAGTCATTGTGACATCTTCTTCTAGAAGATTCCATTGTTGGAGTCTTGATCCTAGCAATTCTGCCTTGTTCTTGGATAAGTCCAAATCACGAACCAGGTCATTTAGTTCTTCCTGTGTTAGTCTGTGTGGGGTTGATGATGCACCACAGTGAAAATCTGGATCACTGCATGCTGATGGAACAGCAGAACAATGGGTCGGCTCATCCTTGTCCTCATCAGATGAAGCAAGAGAATATTCTGCTGGAGATTCTGGAATAGGAAGTCCCTCACCATGTGGAACTGGTCTCAATGCAGACAGAATGTTTGAGTAGACTATTCTCAACTTCTTTTGCTTTGTTATTTCACCAGAAAGAGAAGGAACCAAGCAGAAGTAACAGTCTTTTATGTGGTTGCTTGGCTCTCTCCACAGCATGGGGACTGCAAATGGCATTGATGGTCTTTTGCCATTTAACCACTGTGAAAGCTGTGTTGTACATGTAGCACAGCATATATGTGGGGCCCAAGGTTTGTCTTGGTCACCAACCTTGCATCCAAAGTAAAGATGATAAGCCTTCTTCACTTGAGAAGTGATACTTTTCTTCTGGTGGGCAAATGTCACTTCCCCACAAATACAGCAGAAATTGTCCACGCTATTAAAGCACTTTCGAGGCATTACTGTTCTGTATTGTGCCTAAATGGATAAAATAGTAACAGTTCTATGGAACAGTAGCTTAAACTATCTTGCACAAAGTCTGAAATATTTTCAATGCTCAACCTTCCTGACAGGGCTTTCTATAGTGCACTGCTGATATCAGCTTACTTCAGCAGCCGCCTGGCTGAACTATTGCATTGCATCAGAAAATGATGCAATCAAGTCTGGATGATGTGTGCATGATGGTATTAGGCAATGCGATGCAATATTACCTCATTCTAGGCTGATTTAGGATGTTGTTGCAGTCCTACTGGATAAATTTACACGGTGAAACATATAAAATGAATTATATGAAATATCTTCAAAATGAGAGCTAATAAAAAATTTTCAGGGTTATATTCATGCTCAGCACACCAAGATACTACAGATTAGGGCCTTTTTAAGTCAGTAAACGATCTCACTGTTGACCAGTGTTATCAGAGACCAGAAATAATGAGTGTTTGTGGGGAAGTGGAGAAAAAGGAACACTTATGCACTACTGGTGAGAACTATGGGAAAGAGAATGGAGATTCCTCAAAAAAGTAAAATTAGAATGAAATGTCATATGTTCCAGCAATTCCACATCTAGACATTTATCCAAAGAAAACAAAAACACTAACATGAAAATATATTCGCACCTCCCCACCCCAAGTTCATGTCAGTATTATTTATAACAGCCAAAATTTGGAAACAACTTAAATGTCCATTGATGGACGAATAAAGAAGTTGTGGAACATATCTATGTGTGTGCAGATGTATACACACACACACACACACACACACTGGAATATTATTCAGCCATTAAAAAGGAATAAAATCTTGCCATCTGTGAAATCATGGGTGGACCTTGAGGGCATTATACTAAGTGAAATAAGTCAGATGGAGAAAGACAAATACTCTATGATCTCACTTAAGTGTAGAATCCATTGTTTTTCAAAAGCTCAGAGATACAGAGGACAGATTGGTGGTTGCCAAATCTGGGGGGTAGTGGGTAGGTGAAATGGGAAAAGGGGGTCAGCAAGTACAAATTTCCAGTTACTAAATAAGTCACAGGGTCTAATTTTTTTTTTTAAAGGAAGTAGATCTATATTGAGGGAAATAGAAAGACAAATCTTGGGCCTCCCTGGTGGCGCAACTGGTTAAGTCACAGCACTATGAAGCTATCCCGAGCCACTGCAGCACAAGTTCAATACCTGTCCAGGGAGCTTCCCACATGCCGCAGCAGACCTCTCCTGTCTCGCTCTGTTGCTTCCCTCAGCAGTATATTTCAGTCAATCTGCCTGTTCTGCTCCCCACTCTGTCCTTGGTGAATCCTCTCACCACCACCACCACCTCTGGCCTACACCCCAGCTTCTACGCACAAGTAAAAATAAAAAAAAGAAAGATAAACCTATATATCTATGATAGGTAGGTGTATGTTCCCATATATGCTTCACTCATCTTCCTCAAAAGTTAACATCTAACATAACCATAGCTAACTATTGAAACAAGATAATTAACATTGATAAAATATTACTCAGGTTTTGGCCCTGAGAGAAGAATTGGGTCTGAGAAGAGAGAGCCAGGGACATTCTGAACAACTGATCTCTGGTTTTACAGGCTTTAAATAGTGAACAATTCAGAACATCATTTATTTTTGTCTTCCAATGATGAAATGGTGGGGACAGGCACTTATTTTACCTTCCTAATTTTCTTTTGTGTATAACAAATTTATATGGATTCTTGAAAGACATAAATTCTAGAGATTTCTTATCTTGACAAAGACTTAATCTCTTCTTTATAAGATGCCAGGAGTTCTGCTGGGTTTTGGGGAATCAAAGATAAGTAAAGATTCCTGTTGTGCTTGTGTGCTACTACTCTGTTTATCTTTTGAGGGCTTAGCATATTTTATCCTTACAACAATCTAAAGTTTTAAGAACCACTGTTACACCTATTTGAACCAGAAAAAAAAATGTGGTTTCAGAGCTTGCAAGGGAACCAGGCAATTCCTGGGCTTAACTTCCATGCCACAATGCTACTGATTGTTTTCAAGAAAAATATATTGATTTATGAAATTGTGTCTTCATATTATATAAAACACATCGTATACGTATTACCATAGAAACAGTTTTCCAAGAAAGGCACATATATAATGAACCTTGAGAAGATGGGTACATTTGGAATAAAAGTTTGTCAATAGAAGTTTACCCTCACCAAATCCTTTTCCAGAAGGGTTACTGTATCTGTTAAGAGGATGTTACAAGTGTGCATACCCAGATTGGTCTAAGAGCAGAGCAAGCCTGAAGTCAAGGATGAACGACCTCCTCAGCCCAGGACACCAATTCTGAAGTGCACAGATCCTTTTCTGCTTTCATTCAAATACCAGCCGTGGTATTTTCGCAATAGGCATCAGGAGCTTTTATACGGATCAACACTTGTTCTTTAAAACGCACACATTTTAATACCTGTGTCGTCTTAGCGAGCACTAACTTTTCTTTGGGGCCTGGAGGTAGCAGCTTCCGGAGCTGGTCAGAGCCTAGTGATGACCGAGCCAGACACTGGAGTAGAGCCTCGGCTCTCCGAATGTTTGCTGTGGGTCCTACTGTATTTTGAGGTTGACAACCCCACACAGACTAGCAACAGGGCTACTCAAAAGATCCCAATTGATGAGTGGGAAGAACTGACATCTTCCCAAGGCAAGAGAAGCACTACTGTAACCCCCAAAAGGGGCGAGGAGACCTTGGATCTCTGTGGGTTCCCCTCCATTGTAAAATTCACTTAAAAAGTGGATTTAAATTCAAAGTGTCTCAAAACTGAAGCCTCTCTTGAGAACACGTGAGAAGACTACGGGAAAGGCTTTCCCTTGGAGTGCAGGTGGGGGAGTCCCAGCAGCGGGAAGCTGAGAGGACGCAGCCTTTGGGGGAGAGGGTACTTGGTTAGACACCCCTTCCTGTGCCTGCAGACGCTTGTCCTGGATCCACAGTCGTGTCCCCTAACTGCACAGGGGAGAGGAACGGAGGAAGACAGAAGCCCCAAACTCTCACCTACCCCATTCCAGCCACGGTCCTTTGTGGGGACCTGAGGCTGCCGGGCGCAGAGCCCCAGAACCAGGCGGTACACCCTCCTTGCACCGAAGAGAGGGCGAAGGCCGGCGGCTGCCTCGCGGCGCTTCCACATGTGGCGGGGCCGCGGTGGGGGGGGCGGTGGGGGACGAGGAGCCGAGGGGGAGGGTTTACATCTCAGCAAAGTTCCCGGATGGTCGCAGCCTCCCGGCTCTGAGAGCTTTTCCTGCCCGGCCGGCTCAGCCCTACGGATCAGGGAGAAGTTTCCCAGAAAAAAATGCCCGGCGCGCCGCGGGGCCCTGGAAGCCGCCCGGAGCCATTGCGCGGTAAGGGACACGCCGCTGCCCCCACCTTGGGTTCCAGGGTTTTGGGGCAGCGCCGGTGGAGACTCCCATGGCCCCTGGGGGCTCCAGGGAGGGGCTGGGCTAGACGGAGGGGCTCGGAGGCGCCGCTTGGCACAGGGTGGGCGCGGGGCGGGTGGCGCCGGCGGGGGCAGCCGGGGACGTCGGGGCGGTCGATTGCGGGCGGTGGGCGCGGGCGCACGGCCTCGGGAGGGGCGCGACTCCTGGCCCTGCTGCCCGCGCGCCCTGCCCTGCCGGCCGCGGCGGCGGGGAAAGGGGCTGCGGAACGCCGGGCTCCGAATGCGGGCGCTTCCCGGGCTGGGCGCGTTCTTGCGCTCGCCGACCCAGGGCCGCCCGCGGGCTCGGGACCCACTCCCCGCTAGTTACCCGCGCGGCAAGGGACTTCGCGGGGATGCGCTGGGGCCGCATCTACGCCCGCCCCCCTGG
Source organism: Scalopus aquaticus (assembly GCA_004024925.1). Lineage (NCBI taxonomy): Eukaryota > Metazoa > Chordata > Mammalia > Eulipotyphla > Talpidae > Scalopus > Scalopus aquaticus. Next base: position 90,512 of record PVIJ01004679.1, on the reverse strand, counting down.
CGGATGGGGATTTTCGGGTATCCCTGGGGTCAGCTCATGCCCTGGAACCGCCACGCCTTGCTCGCTGGGGGAATCGTGCGGATTCCGTCACTCGGCTTCCCAAATAACTTCCCGCCGGGCCCCCCACCCTGCGGTTCGCAACTCGATGGGTGTAGACATGCGCTTCGATGTGCGCGTTTGACCTTAAAGGTACTTCCAGCCCCGGTCAGCGCCCCCACCCCCATCCTCGCCTCTCCCGAACTCTCCGGACAGCTTCCCTGCAGTCTCACTTCCCCTACCTTTATTATTAACATATTTTTCTTAGAAGAAAGAACAGTTAAAGAAAGTTCCATGCATAAGAGAAAACAGCTGGCCTAGTCGGAGTGACCCAAATCGTCAACTGGTGTTTAGTTAGACTTTGGACGCTTTGAGATTAACAAAGGGTGTGTCTCTGTGAGCATGGTTAGATCTTCTGGTACTGCTTAATTCGAAGAAATATTTCTGGCCTCAGTTCTCCGGGCAGCCTCGCAAGTTGTCAGCAGTGATTGGGTGAACTTGGTCCCTTTCTCTGAAAATTGCCTGTGTCACTGTTGTTCTCCAGATCATCATTAGACTCTAAACCCCAATAGCCAGCGGCGGGTAGCTCCAGACTCCAGGTGTTGCTATTGGAGAGCCCCTGATGGAGTCCCGCCCTCGGTAGGTTTTATTTTTCCTGTTTCCCAAAGCATTTTAAAAGCAAGTCATTGGTATTTTCTATAATGGATAAACTAACTCAATGAATTTTCAATTTCAGTTTCTGTAAATCCCTTTTTGACTTCTTGAGGCAAGAGAAACCCTGCACAGGCCCCTTTACAGCCCCCGGGACGCCGCCTTCTACTCTTGCTTGCCTGATTGCCTGCCTGTCATCCCCGCAAGGTTGAGTTTCTCAGCGACCAAATCCTGGCCACCTGTTGGAACCCATTACCTGTTGACCTAGAATCTGCAGATATTATTAACCCGTTTTAATAAGATCACCATCTTAGGGAGGGCTTACCCAACTTCTGTCATAACTTTAGTTCCTTGAAAAGCAAATGAACTCTTTTGGGTTTGTATGATGTAGAGCGGAGATTTGTTAGCAGGGTAAGATCAAATTCAGAAACTTAGAGACCAGAAGATTACTTCCTGCTAGAGAGTATCACACCTTCTTCCATTTGTTTGTTCATTTCACAAGTTGAGTGTCTGTTAGCTGTTCAACCACTTTCTGGTGCCCTTAGGCAGGCCTCACTAATCTCATCCAAAAGATGGAGTTAGTAACCTTTGCTCTTCCTCTATCCTAAGATATGAGGATCAAGCAGGATAATGGAGTGTGAAACAGGAAAAGCAAAAGAAACCAAACCGGCACCAGGCAGTGTGTAGCACAAGAACAAGAATGATACAGGAGGGAGAGTGAAGAGGAGGTGTATGCCCCAACTTTTAAATTTGCTGCCTTGGGTGGTCTGGCTAGGGACAAGACCCCTTTTGTGGAAAGTATTTGTTACTGAAACTGCATTACTGTCTTTGATATTTCAGGGTATTCCTAAGTATGATTGTAATTTCAAGAACATATGTTTTCTAAATCCACATTAGAAGAACAAAAGTAAATAGAAGTACCTTTTATTTGTTGCTATAACCCCTTCATTTTTCGGCATCTGCTATTTGGGATTCTGTCTCCCAGAATGGTCTTCTTGAAACCTGCCATCCAATCATGTCTACCAAATTCCTAATGATTTCCATACAGAGGCCTTCTGCTGCTGGGTGCCAGCAGCCCACAGTATGCCACACTGCTGGAAGGCTTGGTAATCTTATGTTTCGTGAATAGCCATGTCCCACAGATGTGGAGAAGGGCCCAGTTGCAATCAAACCAGAGGCTCATTCAACTTTGAAGGTCCTTGTTAGGGGTCTCTGTGTGCTCTCTGCTAGGGGTAGAGGGTGAAACCTAGCTCAGAAGGTAATGGAGTCAGCCCCAGGATCCTTTCCTTCTAATAGAGATGAGGCAAGTTTCAAATAGCAGAAATGCAAGGCAGCATATGGAAATGAAGGATTGTTGCTTTTTTTTTAAAAGGTACAGATGAAACAGGGAATGTAGAGATGTGTGAAGTGTGTGAAATTTTTCTCAGCAGAAGGGAGTCAGTCCTTCAATCCTTTGTCCATTTAACTAATATTTATTGAGTTTCTGTTGTGTGGCAGGCCAGAAAGATTAATGGGTACATGCACAGTGTGTTCTTCCTTCTCTGCTCCAGTTGAGGAATTATTCAGGTTCCACCTCCGGATGACAAATAAATACTTCCTCCTTGGCCTCATTGTATTACCTCCCTTAACTTTTTCCATTTGTTCTCACCCTGTAGGGATTACAGCCAGGTCAAAACAATTAACTCTGCATATTGTATACTTTTGAATAACAAGGAGTAAGCTCTCCAAAGTCCCCAAAATACCTTCAATTAGTTGAGTAATGCTGTTCTGCAAAAGGCGCTTTGACTAGTGTTGGTTGATCCTCAGCTCTGGGCATGACTAGACTCTTGTAAAGACTTGATTTTGTTAATCTGGGTGAGGTCCAGGAACCTAGTTTGTGAAAGACCCCCTGGTGCTGCAGACTGCCTCCCCGTGCAGATTCCCCTGGAAGCTAGAGTGTGAGCCAAGAAGTGTGACAGATCTGGCTTCTGGTCCCACCTCTGTTTCTTCCCTTTAAAATGAAAGTGGGGGCCTCCCTGGTGGCGCAATGGGTTGAGTTCAGCACCATGAAGCTATCCAGAGCCTCTGCAGCACGAGTTCAATACCCGGCCAGGGAGATTCCCGCATGGCACAGCAGACCACTCTTGCCTCGCCCACTGCTCCCCTCAACAGTGTATTTCAGTTGATCTGCGTGTTCTGCTCTCTACTCTGTCTCTGGTGAGTCCTCTCACCACACTACACCGCTGGCCTACACCCAGCGTTGTATATATAAATAAATAAATCTTTAAGAAAAAATAAAATAAGAGTGGCTACCTCTTCCTACAGGGTTGTTAAAGGGGTCAGATGAAGTCTTGGGTGTGGACCACTTAGCAGATGATCAGGATAGTGCTGCCTGCCCCTTGGTATTTGTGGGTGGCTATTGTTATCATCACCCTCATCACCACCAGTGTTTAGAACACTGTTCATGTATAGAACACTGTTGGTATACCTTTCCCCCTATGTAAATACAAAAAAAGCCTAAATGTAAGAACTGTCTCTTATATAAGTCAACATATAGTGGTCTCTTGGTTCTCGGTAGTTAATTGTGTTTCACACCAGTCACCTCATATAGTCTCTTAAAGCCAAGAAGGCGGAATCTCACTGAGAAGAATCTTAGAATCAGGAAACTGTGAGCCTGTGGAATCTGTGAACCAGGCCCAGCTTATGCTGCTGAGGTATCAGGGCAGATAAAGGGTGGAAAAGCGAAGGCAAGATGTGCTACTTTCCTGGCCCTTTGGTACGAGGAAGCGCCAGCGTAACATGTCATGGCAGTGCCACAGTGGCCTCGGCCGTGTACGTGGGGGTGATCAGTAGGTTCCGGTGGCTCCCCCCACCAAGCTGTCTTGGTCACAGGACAAGCTGTTTTGGTCACAGGAGTGGCACCGAAGCCTGTGGGTGGGAATGCCTCTGCTTTTAACCCTTTACTTTGTCTTTAGCACTATTACATGCTACTTTTCACGTACTGGACCCCAGCTAAAGTAATCTTTTCCATTTCCACTGGTGCACCTTTGCACCTTTGCATTGCCATTTCTCCTCTCCACACTCCTCCTTTTCTTCACTTGTATCTTGACTCCTGTTGATTTTTCAAATTCATCCCATATACTGTTGAGAAGAAAAGTAATAGACTTCACTAATATAAAAGAATACAGCTAAAATAAACAGTGATAGCTCACCTACGAGTTTCAGAACTTTAATAGCTTTGGCAAACTGGGTCACATTGTAAAAACGTGATTCTTAAAAAGAGCTAATATGGAACCACCAGCTGATTCTTCCCTCTTCCAGGTTCCAGACCTGTTGGTTGGGCCTCACTGGAGTCACTTTTTTTCTTCTTAAAGATTTATTTATTTATGCATGCAATAACTGGGGTGCAGGCCAGAGGGGTGGGGTGATGAGAGGGTTCACCAGAGACAAAGTGGGGAGCAGAACAGGCAGATCTACTGAAGTACACTGCTGAGGGGAGCAGTGGGACAAGCAGGAGAGGTCTTCTGCGCCATGTGGGAATATCCCTGGGCGGGGATCGAATTCATGCTGCAGTGACTGCGAATAGCTTTATAGTGCTGAGACGTGACGGTTGCCCCACCAGGGAGGACCCTGGAGTCACTTTAATGTGTCTCTTCTCCCTCACTATATTATAACTCTTTTAAGGCAATAAGTTTTTCTTTTAAATCATTTTTATTTTCCCTCAAAATAATGATTTCCTGGAGAGTAGGATTTTCATTATTATTTATTGGATGGCACTTCATTTCGGCTACTCTGATTGTAAGATTAGAGGTCAGTGAACAGTTCATGAAGGCAAAATAGATCTTGATGTTTTACAGAAGGGTGTCTGGTTTCTGAAGAAACAAATTTCATTAAGAGTGGATCTTCACTGTGATTGATCTGTATAACATGACATTTTTCATTCATAAAAATTATTAACTTTAGATGTTATTTATTTTTATAGCTTTCTAATTGAACAATAACAATGATCTCAATAATAAAAGAGTGGAATTTTCTGTTCTTGTGGGGAAGGATTTTAGAATATTATTGTAGAACCGAAGAAGTCATATTTTCTGGTCTAATACGTGTATCTGGTTCACTTCCACATAAATGAGGGTTAGTACTCTCCCATCTGTGGATTTGGCATCTTTTTCTTTGAACTAAGAGGTGATACACCTATCTCCAAACTGTCTGAGATGCCTTTGTCTAGGGGAGAAATAGTTCTCTCAGGTAAGACAGATCTGTAAGAGGAAGGAAATGGAATGAATTAAATGGAAAATTTAGAGCCCTATAGCCTCCTGGGCTAGTGCAGTCAATTGTAAGTTAAAATAAAGTAACTTAAAATAATTTCATATATTTTCTGTTTTACTTAAGCACACAACATATACTTCAGTTAAATATATCTCTCTATATATGCATTATTTAATTTTTTTCTTTCTAAGCAGTACTTGATTGTTTTAAAAATACATAATATATTAAACTTTATCTTAATAGCTAACACAGTCTAATTACATTGCTCCTATTTCCCTTTCTCCATTCCCCCCATCTACTCACATATTTGAAATTGTGTTATATGCGTAGTGTTTGCTTTATTTTTTTATTATTTCTTGGACATTCTGCTAGTATGTTCTTTTTAATAACTGCATTCTGCAGTAGGGGGTGTGTTGCGGGGGAGGGTGTAATTCAGTGACCATCAGTTCACCTGTTAGCTCTTGCTAATGATGAGTAAACAGTCAATCCACTGAATCAAGTCTGACAACCAGCCAATTCAGTGACAGAATAAATAAAGTCATTGAATTGGATTCTCAGACCAAATGGGTAGTTGCTTGAATTTGCTTGAGCCACTTGCTTGTCACCCCAGCCCATCTCTTAAACCTCCCAAGCATTTTTCTACAGCCATATGCAGGAGATTATTTCTGCTGACTTAAGAATTTACTCCTGCAAGAGACCAAGAGAAATCCAGCCACATCTTAGTGTACCACAATGTTGAAGTGTTGAACATATTACTAAATAATATTTCAGGGAACCCTGAGGTTCCCTCCTCACCTCCCCCAGACAAATAGAATTTGAAAGTAGGGAACCTTCAGACCTTGGAAAAGATCTTTAGAAAACATGTACCCTAGCTATTTTTTCTGAAAATGTAAACAGTGAGATCAGTGTCTTAACCACAATCGTCTTGTGTTATGGGGATGGATATTTAAATAATGGAGACAGTCAGATCGGCCTGAGATGTAAGAGAGGAAGAAGGCGCTGCTCTTGAAGAGGCCCACATCCCGTAAGTAGCACGCGTATGTGCTGGGGGCGGGGCTTCCAGGAAGGACACCGTGATGGATTGAGAGAGAGGGAGGTGGGGAGGGAGAAGAATGGAGGACTAAGCTAGTTTTCTTTCCCAAGTCCCAGAGGGCAAGCTGAGGGACACTAACAAATTTTCAGACGATACTGACATTTCTAATTCAATTTTTGAGAGCGGAGAAAAAGACAAAGTAGTGGAAGGCTTTTTAAAGCTTTGTTTAAAAAGTAGTAAAGCAATTTACTTTTAGCAGTGCCTATTCTTAACAGTTAGAGCCAGAATTTGCCCTGCATGGTTTAAGAAATAACACAAAGCATCAATCTTAATGATTTCAGGTTTTGTGAGTAAAATTCCACACTGTTCTTTTCCCTGGAGCTTTAGCACTGCTTTTTTAAAAGTCTCACATTTTGTTTGAGAAAAAAATCAAATATTAGCTCGTTGTTAAAGTTAAGCCCTACTTTGAGTAAAATTTTACAAGACATTAGAGTTAGAACCTCTTTATTTAAACATCAAAGTCCCTATCTCTTCCCTTAATCTCCTCTTTTTGATGAATAACTGGGAGAAGTAAAAAAGAAAATTTTTCACTAAGCTGAAGTAGGGGAATATGGTATTATTTTGACCATAAAATTCCTTTATGTACAAAATTCTTGCTTACATCATTTCTGCTTTGCTATGGCCCCACAGCACGTCCCTCAGAGCTGGGAGGGGGTTTATAACCACCAGGCATGTGTTCAGTCTTTGTAATTCAGTCTTTGCATCCTTGTTTTTACTGAAAATATCTATCATTTTTAAAAGACTATCGAGTTTTAAGTTAGTTCAGATTACAAAAGTATGTGCTTGACATAAATAAATAAGAGTAACAGGATAGAAATTTAAAAATAAAAAGTTAATAATTCTCCTATCACTTTCAGATGTTCACCCCTTGAGGTAACCAATATTATCAGCTCAGGATGTGCTCTTTCTGAACTCCTTGCTTATGCAACTGTATACAACTACATACAAACAAATTGGTGTATATTGTTGTATTAAAGATAGAAATGCACACATTAGGCTACAAGTTTTTTTTTTTAACTAAGATATAATTGCCATAAACAATGTTTAAGTTTAAGGTGTACAGTATATTGATTTGTTATATTTATATGTTACAGAATGGTTACCACTGTAGATCCCTAGCCCTGCATCACGCCATGCCATTATCCTTTCTGTTTTGTGGTGAGGACATTTAGTCTCTTAGCGACTTTCAAGTCTGCAATATTAGTGTTGTTAAGTATAATCACAAATCTGTACATTGGATTCCTAGAATTTATTCATCTTCTAATTGCAGATTTACATTCTTTTTTGTATCCTTTATACCCTTATCATCATCTCCTCAATTCCCTCCCCACAGCCTATTCCTGTCAGTACCAGGTAACCTGCATTCTCCTGTTTCTGTGAGTTTGGCTTTTTTAGATTGTGTATCTTTTTCTGTCTGACTTAGCCTAATACCCTCAAGCTCCATCCACGTTTCTGCAAAAGGCAGGATTTCCTTCTTTCTCAAGGCTGAATATTTCCCTGTGTTTACTACATACCACATCTTATTTATCCATTCATCCATTGGCCAATACTTAGGTTGTTTCCGTATCTTGGCTATTGTGAATAATGCTTCAAAACATGGAGGTACAGATACCTTTTCAATATCCACCAACTTTTTTTTTTTTTTTTACAATATAACAATGTCACAGATGTTAAATGATTTAAAAACTTATTTATATCATGACTGCTTTATATTCCATAGTCTATTTTACCTTTCAGATTGTTTCACGTTTTGTACTCCTGCAGCAGTTTTTCTCTGAATGTTCGTGTGTGAGTTTAAACATGCTAACATACAGAAGCTTTCCTTCTGTCTGCCAGAGTCCCCAAAGTAATATTGCTTTCCAAACGCTGTAGAAATTCTCAGTTTCACTATATGAAATTATCTTTCCCCACATCATTGCCAGCAAAATTCATTTTAGAAGTTTAAACTTTCTAATCCCTTTTTCCTGTTTTGTTTCAAATGATTTCTTTAGGGAGCACTTGTCACTATCTTTACCTTTTTTAGAAACTCCATTCATTTTAATTATTTCATGCCCTGTCTTTTCCTCAATTTTCTATTAAGCATACGGTTTATCTTTTAGAACTGGAGAAGAAACACTTGTGCCAAAGCTCACAGAGAATAATTGCTCTGTATTGGAATGCAACAAAATGCTTGATTTCTATTGATAAAAAGTACATATAGACCCATATCCAAATGGGCAGGTTTATTTTTTAAAAGGGGAGAGAAAAATAAAGGACACTGGCATAGCCACAGGCAGACAGCCTTGGAAGGAGAGCTGCCTCTGCCCCTTTGCAAAGGGAGAAGGTTAGTGAAGTAAAGCACCCACATAGTCGGTCACAGGCAGGCAGGAGAGCTGCTGCAAGGGGGATGGGGGGCAAAGAGGAACACCTGCATAGGCACAGGTGGGCAGAAAGGCGCTGTGGCGCCCACATGTGGGCGCTGTCCACATAGACTTTTTAAACTCAGTTTTTTTCCTTCTAAAAATTATTTAAGAAATTATTTCAGAAAATATAGTAAGTGTTTAAATGGGAGAACTAGAACCTATAAAATGTGAAGGTGGGAGATTTTAAAGCAGTTTTAAGCTTGCAGAACTAACTGAATCTCCTTCTTGAATCTAAAAGTCTAGAGACAAAGATTCTTTGAGAGCATTAGTTATAAGTTCTGTTGAATTACATCAAGAGGAAAAAGTAAATCACAGCAGATAGGAATTTGAACCTGGAGCGCTGTTGAAAGCCCCTGCCCTTAGTGGCCCTGTTTGTTTTTCTGGGAGGTGAGACCAGATTCCACTTCTCCTGTCCTCGTAGTTGCTGAGTTCGTTATAGAATTATTTGTATATAACTCCAGCAGTACATTGGCTAATCAGAAACAGCTGTCCAACTGGATTCATTTATATGAACAGAATAACTAAATCAATCAGCAAAATTTTTTGTATATGAGTAGTTCAGGCCAACATTGTGTAGCCCAGAATAACAACAGTGCTTTGTAACTAACCTGACACAGACGGCAGTAAGATGGTGTCTCAGCAGCAGAAGTTGGAACTGAAAATTAAGCTCTGTGAGCCCTTCGTATCAGCCATAATACAGTTCTACTCTATTTTTAATGTTAGTGTTTTAAAGACTGGAAAGTTTCATACAGGGATGTCTGGTTTAACCTCGGAGTTTAACCTCAGAGGGCTGGCTTTCCTGAATGAGGCAGAATTGTCCTGATCAGTGTCTCCTGAAAGGTGAGTTTATGTGTTCTGCCAAACTTCCAGGACTGAAACAAGCCAAGGGACCCTGGTTGGGAAAACAGCATAGACTATACGGGGAAACTGACGGGTCAAACTAGAGAGGCCATGCTAGATCAGGGAGAACGCACACATTTCCACGAGAGACTGAAGCTGGGGTCCTGATGGATTCCTCAGGATGCTGTGTCCTTGGCAGAAGCCCCTAGGACCCAGGAACTGAGTAAGTTCACAGAACATGGCCCTGTTTATATGGTTCTTGCAGTTAGTCTTAAGAAGACTTAAGTACAATAACATAGGAGGTCTAACAAGAATTGGAAAATCTCTAGACCCTGGGGCCTCCCTGGTGTTGCAAGGAGTTAAGTCCCAGCACTTTGAAGCTATCCATAGCCACTGCAGCACGAGTTCGATCCCCGGCCAGCGAGCTGACCCACATGGTGCAGCAGACCTCTCCTGTCTCATCTGCTGCTCCTCTCAGCTGTGTATTTCAGTGGATCCACCTGTTCTGCTCCCCACTCTGTCTATGGTGAATCCTCTCAAACTCTCCCCCTCCCCCCACACCCCTCTGGCTTGCATCTCAGCTCTTGTATGCATAAGTAAAAAATAAAAAAAATCTCCAGACCCTGAATCTCCATGTGTGCCCCAGTCCTGGGACCCTGAATTCTCTACCGTTGAGAAACAAATGTCCTTTTCAAGACCAGAAAGCCACTGGCCCCCACTAGCCAGATTTCCTAAGGCTGGGTTGGTTCCAGGTGCCTGCCTGGCTCTCATGTGGAGCTAACTTTGGTAGGGAGCTGCTCTCAGCATTAGCCAATGAGTGACATAACAAGGGAGAATGGTGCCTAGGGAGAATTGGCCCCTCCGCTCTTGTTTATACCATAGTTTTCTATTGGAATTTGCATTCACATCTTGGGGCCCCCATATGCTGATACCTGAGGACTTATATCCCATCTGCCCTCCCTTCACTTCTCACCCAGACCCAGATTTTGGATGTCTGTCCACCTTCATAGATAATGTAGACTCTTGAAAATTAAGTGACTTCTAGGTTAAGAATGGATATCAACTGGCTCATTTAATTATTTCCGTTTGCATTGAATCTTCTGCTAATGGTAAAACAGCAAAGAGTCATAAACAAGGAGTTCAACACTATGGTTTTGTTACCTAGTAAGTCATAAGACATTGACAGCAATAAAACATAAAAATACAGTAAAGCAACTGGTAGAAATGGGAAGAAGATAGACGCTAGAATGTCTTCCAATATCTAACGTCTACAGATAAGGCACTGCCTAAACAATGCACTTGTTAATATTGTACTTTGTTTGAAATTTTACCTTGCCCGATTTTGACATAATATTTGATAAATAAGGGAGAGAAAGATGTGTCTAAGACATTTCTCATATAGCTAAAATTGTATATATGTATTGTGTGTAATACATAAGTATCAATTCATATTTTAGCAAGGTCATTGAGATTTTAATTTATACTTGAATCTTAATACTTGCTTAAGAAACAATACTAGCGATTACCCTGAATGTTATTCATTAGGATGGATTTGAGCCAGATGCAGATTTTGTTTTATTTACATGCAATGAAAATCACACCACTCACTCTATGCACGTACACATTCATCATCTTCACCCTTATTCTATATTAGTGCACCCAGGCACAGTGCTGAACTCCTCTGTCCTCACCACTGACTGCACACAGGTGCAGGATGTGAGCATACATACACACGCAAATGCATACATGATTGGATTACCCTTTTAATGGAGCACTTCAGATACAGCCCAGAAGCATCAATTCCAGCCTTCTCTGGGACCATCCATACAGTACTATAGTTTCATGTGCATCAGCCATTGCAGCTTCCTAGAAGGCAGAGTTCATTACTCACTAACATGCTTTTTGCACAGACAAAACACCATCTGTTGGTGATTGCATGCTGTGGAGGACATGAACTGGGGAGGACGTGCACTGTGATGGTGGCGATTCCGGAGCAGATAAAAATACCCATGTGGGCTTTGCCTTGGGAGTTCTGCCATGACTGTTGGTTGGTGTTTGTGATTGTTGCTGATTGTCTTGCTTGTGTATGGTACTCCCGGTCTGAGGAACAACACATTGCTATTTTGGCTCAATGGCAGACAATCTTGGATGGCATCCAAGAAACCATGCACTGCTCTTCTTGAGCTAACTTGACATTACCTCCAGTTGTGGCCGGAGGGAGTCTGGGCAAACACTGGTAAATGGCGCCCCTGTGGACTTTCTGCTTTACAAAGAGGTTCGACACCTTGTTTACCTGGGAAGTTAAACCTTAGGACCTGTACCCGAGAGAGTCCACATACTGTGTGTAGGTATGGTCATGACCAGGAGAAAATGCCTCCTAAGTTCCACCGCAGATGTCCAGGAGAGGGTGAACCCCCTGTATTCCCCATCAACTCTGGCCCCAGCAACACAGAGAGGGAGAAGAAAAGGAAGGAGTGTAGAGGTGAGCAGAAGAAAAGTCTGGCAGTTTTGAAGTGCAGGGAGAGGCCTCAGCACGGGGACAGGGAGGCAGTGAGGGAAGGGACCGGGACACTAACCTTCCTCCACAGGGGTAAGAAATCCTTTGCTGATGGGGCTCAAATGGGTGGTCTGGAGGGAACCCTGGAAGTACAGGGACTTTGGTGAGTAAGCAACATAATATTGCTTACTCTGAACCAGATCGTGTTCTAAATGCCCTATAAATAACTGAATTCGTGTAACAATTTTATGAGGTAGGCACTAGTATCTTCATTTCATAGAGGTTCATCAGAAATTAATCATTTTGCCCAAGTTCACACAGCTAACTTCAGAGTCAAGATCCATTCCAGGCCATGTGGCTTCAGAGCCCACTCTAAGCTGTGATGTCCCCCTGCCTCTTCAGTAAGGGACCACCTATCTTAAAGGACCTACGTGGCCACCAACCTTCTTCAGGCAGATATCTGATGGTGGATACAGTGTTCCAGGGAAGTAACCTGGGCTTTCTGTTCCTGTTTCCTGCATTCTTCTAGGTCAGTGTCACCAGCACCCTGAAAAGGGATAGGCAGAAACAACGAAGACCGACTGCGCACCCCACAGAGGGGCCCGCTGTTTGTACGGTGTCTTGGGTCGGGCGGTATCTTTGCTTTGAGTCACCCAGGTCAGCACTGACACCCTTTCACAGAAATACACCCTGAGACTTCGGTGGGGAATGAGGAAGACAATCTTGCTAGAGTGTCACAGATGCTGCCAGACAGACTCGTGTCACTGACTAGTGCCACCTTCTGTTCTCAAGAATAAACGAATAATCCGTTACTTTCAGCTGGTGGGAAGGAGTATAATACTCAAGTATAAAATGTAGAACTTCTTGTAAAATCCCAGAATGTTCGAGCTGGAAAGTGAAGTGAAGTTAAAGATCATTTTATCCAGTCTCCCATTTCATAGTTGAAGAAACAGAACCCCAGGAATTAGGAGACTGGCCTAAGACCAATGACTAGTTGGTAGCAGAGTTGATATTAGAACCCCAGGCCAGCTGAGGTCCAGTTTCATTCTCTCTCCCTGGCCTAAGATTGCATAAAATATTCCATCAGTTTTTTTTTTAAAGATTTATTTATTTATACATACAAGCTGGGGTACAGGCCAGAGGCGTGGGGCGGCGAGAGGGTTCACCAGGGACAGAGCGGGGAGCAGAACAGGCAGATCAGAAATACACTGCTGAGGGGAGCAGCGGGGGAGGCAGGAGAGGTCTGCCGCACCATGTGGGATTCTCCCCCGCCGGGCGTCGAACTCGCATCGCTGCTGCCGACAGCTCCATAGCGCAACGCTTAACTGCTGCGCCACGAGGGAGGCCCAGTTTTTTTCTTATTAAATTACAGGTGAAACAGAATAGTGTGTCCCTTTACTGGGCAGTACCAAGGTTAACATCACTTAAAGATGTGATCGATGCAGCTGGAAAGGTCCTTCAGTATAACGTGCAGTAAGTCCACGTGAGGAGCAAGCCAGGCGGTATTCAAGTAGTGGCTCAACAGTGCTGAGCCTCTGGCCTGGAGCCATTTCTGGCCTAGGAGCAGGTATCTGTCCCCAGGTCCTTTGAGGGGATCAGATTGGCTCCATTTAGAACAGAGCTCATCTAGGGAAGATAAAAACTGGAAATGGTCACTTCCTTTCCATAAAGAAAAATGTATCTCCGAACCCTACTGCTGGAGCAGTTATCAGGCAGCCAGGCCTCAGCCAAGTTCTGGCCATACTGGGCTTGGGGTGAGGGCCCTGCAAGCTGCTGGGAAGAAACATTTAAAACCCTTCCTGGAAGAGGCTCGGGCAGCCTCTAGAGGCTTCCCAGGGGAGCTCTGCATCACTGGGCAGGGGCAGGACTGCCAGTGCGGCCGGCACCATGGGGACCCCACAGACATCCTGCTGGCCAGGACAGCCACACATAACTTTCATACCTATGCAGGAAGTCAGCTCTGTATCAGTTAAGACAGATCTGGGTGTGGAGGACATCCAGAGCTGTGCTCCCCACCTCCAGGCTAAACTGCCTCAAAGTGGGCCCAAAGGGAGCCACAAAGTATCGCTGGCCTGGGGCTGAAATTCAGCCTGGTCTTGGTGATCCCACCCACAGAAAGAGCATTTGGAGGGAATTGAAAATGTAAATGCCAAGAAGAAACTTGAGGCGCCTCTTGCAGAGACCTTGATCATGGTCCCCAAAAGCACCCTCTCTGTAGGCCACCAAGGAAGGGTACATCCCCATTCCCTCCCATCAGACCCCAAAGCTCTGTCAGCCCTGGTGGTGAGTTTCTGCTGACCATTTATCTGATCATCGGGTCAAGCCCAGGGAAGGACAAACTTAAAAAGCTCTTGGGACAGCAGAATGTAAGACAAAACCACTTCCATTCTTAAACCTGATCTGAAAACTTCTGTGAAGGTTTTCAGGGAGGATCCTGGTTCACAAGCCCCCTGGGGCCTTCCCAGCCTCAAATCCACAGGGCATTGTTCTTGTTCAGAGAGCAGCCAGCTCTCTTTTTGTTTTCCTGGTATGACATAGAACTCTTCTAGAATTAAGCAAGAAAGCAGAGGCAGAGCTAGGATTCAAACCAAGAAGTTCCCAAATCACATGTCTGTGGTCTCCCTGATGTGACTTAATCACAATGACAGTTTTGGTGGCAAGTCCTGCCTTTGAGTGTGCTGTGCCTGCCAGTCCCCTTGGGCACCTGCAGCTTCTCTCGCTCTTTGAGCCTGGATGATGTAGAAAGCAGCTTCCCTTCGGCCTCCCTCTGAGTGATTCAGGAGTTTGGAAAGGCCTTCTGTGGGCAGGCACTGGGTGAGGTGCAAAAGGACCTCAGGTTCTCTTGATATCACTGTTTTAGCTCCAGTGTAAACTGATGAACTCTCATGAAACCAGTAATGGCCTGCTTACTTGGAGGAACTAGAGGGCAGGGCGTGCTGTAAATAATCCTGTTGCATAAGTCAACCCAATAAGTTCCTCTTCCCCACCCAACCCCCACCCAGGTCCATCAGAAAGGCCCTTGGGCAGGAGAACTGAACTGCCTTTAGCCCTAAAATAGAGACCACAGGCAAAGAACCTTGCACTATGTAGCTCCTGAGGGATGGGAAAAGAGGATGGTGAGTCCCATCAATGTGTCAAAATATTTTTAAGAGAGAAATTTTCAATTCTGGAGGCTACAAGTGTTTGAATTTTAAAAGCAATTAAAAGAAGCATTGAAGTAGAGCCCTATTCCTACACTTGAATGACAGATGTGAGGGGAAGGTAGCATCTGGGCAGTGTTTGAAAGGGATCCCAGCTGTGAACAGAGAGTATACCATAGAAAGAGGCATTGTCTAAACTAGTGTTTTGAAAACTTGTGACCATGACTCACAGAAAGAAATTCATTTTTCATTGAGACCTATTGGATGGATGGACGATCAGACAGACAGACGGGTGGGTGGATGGATAATAGAAGCAAAAGTTTTATGAAACAATTCTTATCAAATGTATATATTTTCTATTGTATTCTGTTAAAAAAAATAAAGAAGACACTGGTTGCAACTCACTAAATTGAGAACTGCTAGGAATGAGCACCAACTTGCAGTTCGACAAATGGATAGCAATCAACTTGAAGTTAAATTTGTCCACTTTTAAATAGAAATGTGTCCATTGTGTAGAAACCAATCTCATTATAGTTCTGGCAGATTTTTGCAGGTGATCCAGTGCCATAGGTTTTGTGGTCCTGGAAGAAGTTTTGCTCTTTGTTCCAACAGCTAAAAGTAGTTGAGGGAGTATTGGTGATGGAGGATCAGGGGAGGGAAAGGAGGCAGTAGTTGATAGAAGAGTGTAAAGCTGAGTTTTAGTTCACCTCATACAGAAAATATTCCAGTGTCTGCAGTGCATTGTCCTGGCATAAATAAGACATAACCTCTGTTCACAGTGCAAGGGTTCACGAGCTGGACTGTGTGTTCGTGATAATTACCTTCTAGTATGGTTTATGATGAAGTGGAAGTGTAAACAGAATGACACAGGGAGCTTGAGGCCCCTTTATCTGAGTTCCCTAAAAGGATAAAGCGTGTTACAGTGATATGCTCAGTATTATAGTACTAGTTTTGTGTCTCATGTATAATGAGTATTGAACACATGTCTATAGAAAGACCACATTGTCTAATCGATGTTTGCGTCTAGACTAGTAATAATTCTAATGATCTATGATAGTATTAATAAAATATTATTTGAAGAGTACTTTAATATACCCAATTCATAATGTAGCATGATATGGGACAGGACCAATAAGAAAGACCAAAAAATGTATGGGTTCTATAGCAGAACTGCTAAACCTCATCTGGGTTTCAGGTCCTCCACATAGCAGACCTTGCAAAAAGTTGGTTTGTCTGGTTTGACTTATAAATGGGCCTTGGGACAAGTTGTTCCTGCTCTTAGCTTGGAGATGAAAATTCCAAGCAGTGTGAGGGGGGCTGCCCAGGGAACACAAGAGAGTATGCCCTGACTCCACCACTGCTCGAGAGGATGTGATTCAGGCTGTGGTAGATTTCTGCAGAGAACACAGTGCTTGCAGACCACTCTTTGTTGGAACCTAAATGGAGCTTTTGTTTTGTGTTCTGGACCAACCCAGCACTAATGCAGCATGGAGGCTGGGAAAGATCTTGGGGCAGTGGATACCTCACAGGGGTCCCAGAGAAAAAGCTACTCCTTTGCCCACTCTGAGCTGGCTTTTCCCCAGATTCTGGCATTCAGCACCTAGGCCTGTGTGTCCGACCGCAACTTACCATGCTCTTGCCACCCTCCAGGTCTTCTTTCAGACAATTCTGGGGGGGTTGGCGTGGAGAGTGAAGCAGGAATTTATAAAGAGGAGAGGAGAAAACAATATCTGACCTAAGAAAAATACCCAAATAGGATGATGCCCTCCAAATGAGAAGATCATGTCTTCCAAATGGTTTGTATTAAGGAAACACAGCTAAAAGTGGACAGGTTTAACCTCAAATTGGTCGCTATCCATTTTAGACATTCATTCAGGTTTTACTTGGCCCAAGCCCAGAGAAAATAGCGAGAGAGATCTGGGAACTGAGGATTATTGACACTCTTCAACAGATCCCCTGGGACCCAGCCTAAAAGAACAGGTAGCCATTTGGCTCAGGGGCGTGGACTTAGGTGTTGGGATTTTGGGAGGCGTGAGGGTCTTTATAGATTGGCAGGCTCACCATGCAGACTCCATTTTAATGATATGCTTACTTATTTAAGATAAAGAAAACTCTTGGATAAGATCAAAGCTAATATAAAAGAGCATTCAAATAAGAAAGGCAGTCAGGGAGCCACGGGTTCTGGCACCAGTTTTCTCATTTGAGCCCGTGGGCCTCAGTTTCCTCATCTGTAAACTGGGGAGATTGGAGATGTTCTTCTGATCTCCTGCAACTCAAACACCCTGTGACTCCCATGAGCCTGAGGAGCGCTTTCTGGCAGGAAAGGAAGGCTGCCAGAGCTTCCTTCTCCGGCAGCCAATGAGTACATTCTTTCCTGTGTCCACATATGGAAGCAATTTATAGATTATCCATGGCACTTGGGCTGCTGAGCTCAACCGAAACAGGGGAGCTCGGTTATGGTAAGTGGAAAAGAGAACCTGCCTGCCCTTTGCTGCCAATGTGCACTTTGGATCTGGAATCCCTGTGCTATCTGCCTTTCCATGCCCTGTCAGGGGTGTGCCAGTAGGCTCGAGGTATTTCACAGATAAAATAAAATCCTGATAAAAGCAAAATGAGTGCTCGCTTCGGCAGCACATATACTAAAATTGGAACGATACAGAGATTAGCATGGCCCCTGCGCAAGGATGACACGCAAATTCGTGAAGCGTTCCATATTTTTTCTGTGTGTGTGTCCCTTAAAGAATATTAGTAAGATTTAATAAAGTAAGAAAAGGTTAAAAAAAAAAAAAGCAAAATGAATGTTGAGTTCCCTGCTTCTCCCCGAGGCCAAAAGCCACTCTGCATTTCTCCCCAGGAAGTCTTTTTTTTTATTCTTTTTTCTTTCTTTTTTTTTATTGTTATTTATATCTTTTACATTTTGTTTTCCCCTTGGGTAACCCACCACCAGTTCACCGTGACCCATCACCATGGTCCCTTGTGTCCTTTTCCACCCCATTTTGAGCCCTTGTCCTCTCCCTCCCTCTCTCTCCCCAGGAAGTCTTAAGGTTGGGGTCTGGGAGGAAGGTGGAATCCTGAGTTTTATTCCCACATCTCTTGTAATCTTTCTCTCTGATCTGCTCAAAATCAAAATAAGAACTATTAATGGCTGCCTTCAAGGTCTTTTACAAAATTGAATTGGGGAACATCAGCCAAGAGCTCTGAAGGGGAAAATGTTTTATTAGTTCCTTCTCTGCCAAGGGAACCCTTGACTAACGTTCCTGGGAGTTTGGTAGCGGTTGAGTAATAACACTCTTACGCTGGATGCACCAGGGGCATTTCCTCGTAATTCCAGGTCAGCAAAGTATGTTCGCAAAACCCCACCTGGGGCTCTGGTCCCCAGAAATGGTCCTAACGACCTTTTTTCTCTTCACTTCTGACCTTAATTCTTGGAAAAGGAGGTTACTGAAAAAGACATGTTTATGCTTTTGGTTCCCCTTTCAGTCAGTGTCTAACTTCTCTACTGCTTAATCCCCTACCAACCTTGCAATTTAAAGTTGCAGTGGTTAAATTAAGCAGAGATATTCTTACTAGAAATGCAATCTGAACAATTAAGGCTCTGTAAATATTTGTCAGCATATGTGGAAGCTGTTGCATCAATGTACATAAAGATCCCAGGTAGCCTTTCCAAATACACTCTGGAAAAATCTCCCCAAATCAAAATGGTAGGCTGGTAAAGGCCAAAGACCCTTATGAGGGGGACCACATTCTTGTTCTTATCTTTGCTGGGTCCCCAGAGGCTTCTGGTTAAAGCAGCCCTCTTACTCTTTTTAGCGAAACCACGTTTATGACTCTGGTTTGCTTCATCTGGGGTTGCTGCCGTGGAGAGCTAGAAATCATGCATGACATGAAGATAGAAACAATTATCGGAAACTCACGTGTCTGGTCTTCCTATTTCAGGATGCTCAGAGTAGCTCTGCTTGACTACAGTTATGCTTGTAATTCCATATATAGCTTTTATCCCTGTGGGTTTCTTGCCTATATTAAAGTAGCTAAACTTTGCCTTAGATTATAGGCATAAAAAAGTAGGTATAGGCTAAACTTTACCTAATTACTGAACCATAATCAAGAATGTATATTTTAAGCCCCTTCTCTGTAGGATCTATTAGAATCTTTGCAGGGCCGGTCAGACAGAGGTCAGCCACACTGCCTTGTGTCTGCTAGGTGCTAACAAACTGTAACCCCAGTCCAGGAGAGGAATTATTGAATTCAGGCCTATTCCTGCCTCCAGTGAGTGGAATATTGGGGCCTGGGGCCTGGGTAGATTCTGTACAGCTGGGTAGATGCAGCCCATGCTCTGCTAAAATGAAGGAGGATCTGCTGCTTCATTTATCCCCCCACTTTCACCTCCCCCCATTCTCCTTCCTCTGGTTTCTAATGTAGCCACATACACACACAACCACCCCCAGACGCTCCCACTCACCCACAGAGTTGAACCCACCCCTCCAAGTGTCCACCCCCAAACCTCCTCATTCCCCAGCAATCTGATTTTGCTTCATCTGTGCACTCACCAGCATTTACTAAGGGCTCACTCTCGAGGCTTGCAAAGTATGGTCCCTGTCTGTGGGTTTTGTGTTCTAGAAAGGAGAAACAATAAGCAAGCAAATGACTACTTAGATAAATTAATGCTTAACTATTTAATTAATACTTAGATTAATTACTTAGACAAGTGAATTAGTGGTGATAAGGGCCGTGAAAGAGATTGACAGGTTGACGGCAGGATGAATGATGGGGACTCCGCTGAATTACAGCTGTCAAGAAAGGCCTATGGGAGTTGAGATGAATGACAAGGAACCAGACGTGAATATCTGGGGGAAAGCCAGCCTCAGGCAAAGGGAGTGGCAAAAGCAAAGGTCCTCAGGTGAGGACAGGCTTGAGGAGTGCCAGGAAAAGAAAGAGGGAGAAGGTGGCTCTTGAGAAAAGAGTTCAGGACAAAGTCAGAGATGTAGTCTGGGCCAGGTGTTCTGTGAGGACTTTAATCATTGTGGGTTTTAGCCAGTGGAGCTATATCATGTGATGTACATTTTAATAAAACCACTCTTGCTTTCCACCAACCTCTTTCCAGCTCTGAGCTCCTGTCTCTGAGTCTAACTCACACCCGCTTGTCAGGTGTGCTTAGCTCTGCCTGCCACACTTTGGCCCTCCCATTCTGGCTACCTTAGTTCAGGTCTGTAACCCCAATGCCAACTGATCAGTCATGCCTGGGGAGTCAAAGGCCTGGCAAACCAGTCTGCACTGAGCAATGATCCAGCGAAGAGAGCATAAGGCTGAAAAGAGAGGATGGTGCTCACTCGGAGTGAGACTTTGGGCTCCTCACTCCTCCTGACCTCCCTCGACGCCTCTGCCTAGGTGCTCTCCAGCCGTGAACTTCAGACCTCTGTGCCAGCATCACAATGACATTATTTTTCAGGAACTTTCTCTCTGCTGGGCTTATTGTATGTGTCATGCTCTCTCCTGTATAAGTGGGCACTTATATGGGAGTTGGTGTCTCCATTTTACAGAGGAAGAAATGGAGGCATAGTGGTCAAGCAGCCTCTGCAGCTAAAATGTGGTTCAACCAGAATTCTGAGCAGACTTGTCTGATAGCGTTTGCTTTTAAATCACTGAACTACGATCACAGTGTCCTGGGAATGGCCACCCCTTCTCCCTGCCTCATAGTCCTTTTCTAGATTGCTAAGCCCAGAGAATAAGCCTCAGGGACCATCAGGTGCTCCCTGCTGACACGCTCTGCCTCACTCAACAGGCAGATGGGATAAGTTCTGTGACTTAGGGGGGTATCTCCAGCATCAGTCAAGCCAGCGCTTCTGCCTGCCAGGATGAACCCCATGGTCCTTTTCTAGTCTGCTCTGGGAACATGCTCTGACTGCTGAACAAGTGAGTAATAATAGTAGGAGCAAATATTTATAGAGTTCTCCTGTGTACCTGGCTCTATTATTATTATTATTATTATTATTATTATTATTATTATTATTATATTAATGACGGGACCGAAGCACAAAGACCTAGACAGCCTACTTACGGTCACAGCTAGTAAATGCAGAACCAGGACTTGAACCTGAGCAGGCTGGCTTTGGATTCCACTTAGAGAACAATTCTTGCTACTGAAGAAGAGTTGCGCTCTAGTGGTTTCCTCATGGTGGACCATGTTCTAATCTGTGTAGCCACAGAATGGTTGAATTTTATTAACATAAGACAGACTTGTAAATATTTGAAGGCAGTTACTGCATTTCTCTTGGTTCCAACACCCCACACCACACTTTCAGGGAGCAGTTATACTCTGGCTATTTCTTTTCTTCCCAGAAGAGCATAAAGAGTGCTTTGTACTTTACCCTTCCAATCCAGATCCTTGTGAGAAGCAAGGGAACATGATAAATGATGGTGCTGGGGCAACAGGCAAATGGGGACTGTGCTGGGCAGACCAGGATGTGGCTCACCCCCAGGCCGCAATAGATGTGCCGCCTCTTGGAATGCTTTGGAGCCTGCATTCAAGTGGATTATGAGAAAGTTGAGCTTCCTATACACAGATACATCATTAATGGGAAATTTGATTATAGGGATTGGGGCAGTGGAGAAGTGCTGGGTGAAATGTCATGTCTCACAGCTGTTACCATCATCTTAGATGAATCACCTCCCACTCGAGTTCTTGGTTTTCTCATCTGTGAAGCCAAGGTTGATAATCTGGAATTCCCTTCCAGTTTTGAAACTGTTCCTGTCAGCCCTCCCACACAAGCAACAGTTTGCATCCTTACTTTGAAGCTATTGATGTGGACCGTGGAGTTTCTACTCCATTACCAGTCACTTTAGCAACTCTTCTACCAGCACTATTTGCTAAATCCTAAAGGTGGGTTTTTAGAGTGCCAATTAGACCCCCCTCTCTAGCTTGATTTTAGGGTGTCGGAGAGATTGTGTCAAGTATTTACTGTCATATTTAAATAATGGAGACAACCATGTATGGATTTTGACAATATATATGCAAGAAACAGAAAATCGGACCTGTTAATTTATGAGAACTTTCTTTTTAAATTTTTCTTTCTTTTATGTTTCCCAAATCCTGTATGTTACATTAATTTCAAAGTATTATCACATAGTTTATCCCATTAGATCCTGGAAAAAAGCTACCATGGGAATTATCTTCGTTTCCCAGACACTGGAACGGACTTGAGGAGGTGAAGCAGCTTCCCAAGGACACAGAGCTCACTAGTGGTGGGACAGGGCCTGTATCCAGTAGACTTTGTGCTGTACTGGGAGTTTTCATGTGGGTTTTTTTGGCTTTTAAATTAATTATGTATTTATTTATTTATTTATTTATTTAGTGTGTGTGTGTGTGTGTGTGTGTGTGTGTGTGTGTGTGTGTGTGTGTAGAAGAACTGGCGTGTAGGCCAGAGGTGTGGGGGGGTTGGATGGGGGTGGTGAGAGGATTCGCCAGAGAGACCAGGGAGCAGAGCAGGCAGATCTACTGAACTACACTTCTGAGGGGCGCAGCCTGGAGACAGGAGAGGTCTGCTGTGCCATGTGGGTTAACTCCTTGGCTGGGGATCTAATTCAGACTGTAGTGGTGATAACGCTGAGACTTACCCCTAGGCCAGCAGGGGGCCCAGATCATCCTCTCTGTTACACCCCTCTGTGTGAGGAAGGGAAGGACTATAGGAGAGAAAATCTGCCATAAGGAAATAGCTCATGGTTGGATACTGTGGGTCTGTGAATAACTCCAGGGAGGGCAGCGAAGGCTTGCAGGCCTGTAGCAACAGAATTTGGGAATTCCTGCTGACCATGGGGCACAGATGTGACCAGCCTCTTCAGGTCTATAGTTCTTTGGGTGCCTAAACTTGGTGGTTTTTCTCTTACACTGCCTGATGTGGTACTCTGTGATGGGTTCCATGGAACTCACACGCACCCCCTACAGAACATGGTCTGAACAACCCTGCAGTCTTCCAAGATGCCTCACACTGTTGCGCCCATTTCTAGGAGATAAGATGCTTATGGGATTCTGTACAATTCCCTTTTACACAAACTTGCTGCATTTGATAAACTCCACTAGAACTCTGAAGTGGCTGGAACAAAACATCACGGGCTGGTGTCAGTTACGTGGATGTGGTCTTTATCAGAAGCCTGTCTCCCTCCTCCTTTTGCTTCTCTGGCCCCAGAAGCTCCGTTTTGACTATCTCCACCTTGTTTTCCTACCTTGCCTGTTGAATCCTAGTCCATCCCCTACCACTAAAAAAACCATTCATCCTTGCTAGGTATTACTTGCCTGCCTTCAACATTCATCCACCCGTCCAGTAAACACTTTATCAGTTGCCTAGTAAGTAAAATCAGATGAGAAGGCCCAATCTAGTCACTAGCATGTAAAGAGAATGAGTCCCGGGCCTCCCTGGTGGCGCAGCGGTTAAGCTCTGCTCTGTGGAGCTGTCGGCAGAGGCCATGCTTGTTGGACGCCCAGCCTGGGAGAATCCCACATGGCGCAGTAGACCTCTCCTGCCTCGCCCGCTGCTCCCCTCAGCAGTGTATTTCTGATCTGCCTGTTCTGCTCCCCATTCTGTCTCTGGTGAACCCTCTCACCACCCCACGCTTCTGACCTGTACCCCAGCTAGTTTGTATAAATAAATAAATCTTTAAAAAAAAAAAGAGAGAGAATGAGTCCCTACCTCTCCCGCAAAAGCACTGTGTCCCATCAGTACTTGTATCTGAGATGATTAGCTTGGCTTACCCAGGGTAATCTCTCAGGTTCCTTCTCTTACAAAAACCTATTTCTCCTATACTAGCTTTTTCTCTTCCCTGGAAGGTAAAAATGGGGTGCTTAACTCATTTTTACTGCCCGTGTGCCCCGTCCAATCGCTGCAGTCAAAGCACAGTCTAATGCCTCCACCAGAAGTAATCCTCCCAAAGGAAAAGTTAGAGAACAAGTTTTCCATTATCTGGATTGCTGGGTTCCAGGGAGCAGCCAAGGAACATCTATTCAAAGAGCACCCTTATCTGGGGAAGGAAAAAAAAAAAAAAGAATAGGAACTGTTTTCCATTTCTTAAGTCTTGATTTTGCTCTGACAGCAGAGTTTAAAGGGGATCCATGCTCAGTCTCACCAACTGACAAGACCCCTTTATTTAAGGTCCGTTTCTCTTGCTTACTGTTTAAAGCTTTGCAAACACTAAGGGACTGACCATTCACTTTCCACATGCACCATTTAAGCTGCTATACATACTTTGCTAAATCTGCTTCTTTAATCTCCATTACAAAAGATTTGTTAATCGGAGATAGTTTTTGATGAAGGAGATAGAACTTAAAGAAAAAAGGAATCACAAGACGAGAACCTGACTCACGCAAGGAGGTGTGCTGGAAGGAAAGACAGATGATAGATAATTTTTTAATTGATCGCTTTACCTACAAGAGGTCATCAAAAAAATTCAAATCGTTAGTCCAAGGATAAACTACTAAAAAATATTTAGAGCATTTTTTAGCTTTATAAAAAACATTTTGCTTTTACTATAGTTCTTGTATAATGATTCTTTCTCTCTCTCTCTGAAAGAGCAGCAATCATTAGAAATAGCAATCCAAAATTCCGCGAAACTACATTAGCAGTCTTTCACCTTAGTCTGCAGATGTAGATGGGTTTTTTAAATAATCTAACCATATCCGGGATTATGTAACAGTGTGCGTCAATGTCTCCAGGGGGAATCAATGTGTGTGTGTGTGTGTGTGTCCAGTGGGATCCCTGGGGCATGGGTAGCTGTTTATTTCTACTAGTGATTTAAGTCTGTCAGTCAAAATTGATCATTCTGTTCTTTGGGTGATTTTCATGCTAACTGAACATTTGATGCCCCTTCTCAAAGCCAGGAAGCCCTGCCGTGCTCCAGCAGTCCCTGAGTACAGCCATCTACAGATGTAGACTCAAACTGCTGTTGAGTAAGAGGAAATGGAACAGCAGGATGGGCTGGCTGAGGGCTAGTTTCCATTCATGTGCTAATGCTCACATTGCAATTTTGGTTGGGCTCTTAAACTTTAAAGTCAGACCAGGAATCCTATTTTTTTTTTTTTTAAAGGAAGAGGAAAATATTTTCATTGGAAAATGTCTTAAAACAAAGAAAATGGCAGAGGAAAATATGATATATTTTAAATGGAAGCTGTTAGTATGTGTTCTTCCATTTCATTTTTAGTTTTTTTGTTGTTTTCTTAGTTCCACCTGTTAGAAGGATTGACTTGTCTTTGCATGAGATTTATTCTATGAAATAATTCCATATTCCCTCCTATTCATATATTTAGTTTATTCTGGTTACATGTTACTAAGTAACAAACCACCCCAAAACTTAGCAGCTTTAAACAATTATTTGACTTGCTCTCAAGTCTGCAGTCTGGACTGGGCTCAGCTGGCCACCTTATGTGCTGTTCTTGCAGGTTAGCTGGGACAGGGCATAGCTGGAAAGCAGGGATGTTGGGCTACTTTCTTTCTCTATGTGGCTTAAGTCCTTTTACTCTCCAAATGACTTCTCCATGTGATCTTTTCCTGTGGTCTCTTTAGCAGGGTCCCTGCACCTTTTATGTGGCAGCAGAAGCTGCCAGGCCTTCTTAAGACTCCGTCCCAGAACCAGCAGAGTGTCACTTCTGCAGCTTTTGTTGTTGTTGTTAAACCAATTAACAGGGGCAGCCTAATTCAAGGAGAAGGACTACGCAACTGTGAATACGAGGACGGTATGGTTCATTGGAGGCCAGCAGTGGAACAGACTAACCTACAGTCATTCTTCAATCAATTAATGTTTTTGAGTACCTGTCATGTACCAGGCAGTGAGCATAGAGGGTGAATAAACAAGCCCGGTCTCTGCCCTCGTGGGGCTTATTATTGTGGAAAGCACAGGAAATCACCACGCGGAGTGGCGAGTGCTAGGTGCCCTGTGAGTACTTTAGGAGGGGTACGTAGGCCAGGCACCTGGCCTTCAAGAAAAGATAAAAGCATGTTCCTGTGGAGATGGGTCAAGGGGGTTGCTGGGAGAGGAATAGCCTGTTTCCCGTCCAAAAGACCAGAAAGCATGGCCCTTCCTTGGAACAGAAAGTAGTTTTGTATGGCTAAGAGTAGAGTGTGCTAAGTGGGAAAAGAGGAGGAACCGTATCTAAGGTTTGGGAATTCAAAGGCCTGAGCGCTAATAGAGACTTTATTGCATGTTGAAAGCCTGGTAAGCCATGTTAAGATTAGACTTGATCTCAGTCATGATAGGAAGAAGATTTTGAGCAGAGTTGCCTTTCAGAGAAATCATACTGACTATAGCATGCTACTTGGGCCTAGAGACCTTCTGCCCCACCCCCAGGAAACTCTTTAGGGCCAGGCAAGAGAAAGTAGTGTGTGGCCAAAGGTGTTGGGGAGCAGGGGATAAATTCCAGAAAACTACACAGTAGACACTATGAGTTTTGATGATTGATTAGATTGATTGATTGTGGTGTAAGAGAGAGGGAAGAGGTGAGAGTGACCCTAAGGTTTTCGGCTTGGGTAGCTAGTCATGGTCCCACCACTCCAGAAGGAAACCCTGGAAGAGGAGCAGGGGAGAATCCCATCAGGGTGGACTTGGAAGCACCAAAGAGAGCCAACTGGAACATACCAAGTTGGATCCTTTGGGATTTAGTGCACTGTATTCCTTTCTCAGACTAGTATGTGGTGAGATCTTTAGGTGCTTCTTAACTACTGCTTGACTTCTACTTTCTGTGGCACACTTTGTACCCTTCTGCTTCCCTTCTTTTTCTCCCAGGAGAAAAGTTGAATGGCCAGGTCTAGGGCACGTGTGTCCTGAAATGTCACTTTCTTGAACCTTTCACTTTCCGGAAGGTGGATTAGAGATGCTGGTGATGGAAAATTACAGAGTTTGGGGTTACAGAGAGCCACTCAGGTCATAGGTTGAGAAGTGCAAAGGCAAAAGGATTTGGGAAGAAATTGGAAATTGAAGAAAGGGGAAAAAGCCAAGCCTGTCAGAAGAAACTTAAGAAGTGACTAAAATAAAAAAGCCAAATAAAATAAGTCATTTCAAAAAAAAGAAGTAATAGAATTGAAAAGGCAAGGAGAAAGACATGGCAACACAGGCTGTAGCCTCTGTCCTAGAAGATTCTAGCGTCTTGTTCTTTCATGTTTCCTTTTTGCATATGCATTCTAAGAATTAGAAAAGCTCCTTTTTTCTGAAAGAGCAGAAAAGGGGACCTTCCGACAAATATTCTTATTATATAAAAAAAGGAAATGAGGGCCTCCCCGGTGCCACAAAGGGTTAAGTCTCAGCACTATGATGCTATCAGCAGCCACTGCAGCATGAGTTCCATCCCCTGACCAGGGAGCTTCCCACATGGCGCAGCAGACCTCTCCTGCCTCGCCTGCTGCTCCCCGCAGTGTTCTTCATTAGACCTGCCTGTTCTGCTCCCCACTCTGCCTCTGGTGAATCCTCTCACCCCTCACCCCACACCTCTGGCCTACACCCCAGTTCTTGTTTGCATAAATAAATTTTTTTAAAGGAAATGAGCAGTTAGTACCGTAAGATAACCTCCTGTCTTTTTGTGGAGAAAATGAACCCTAAGAAAAGAGACATTAACAGTTAAAGCAAATTTTAAAAAAATTTTCTGTTCCCAAATGATCTGACAGAGAAATATCTGTAGCTCACAAGAATAGAGGCGGAGCATGTCCTGTGATCAATTTTTAATAAACATAAATGGTACAATAAATTATGCATGGAGAATGGTCTAAAGCATTAAACAATGAAGGATAAATAATTTAAATGATTAAAAACTGCCTCTGTCATATGTTTGATGTATGAGAACTCTATTTGAAATTACTCCTAAAGGAAATAGACCGAAGATTTTTGAAAGGGGATTTTTTTTAAATAGATTTTTTTTTAAGCAAAAATCAGATTGTCGTCTACCAAGAGTTTGTTGAACAGGGAAATACCAACTTCCATGGTCCTGTAGATTTTGCTGGCTTGATAAATATCTGAACAGTGCCTTTGTGGTGGATGGTTTCCTATCAGGTGGTCACTGGTGGGGGCATTGCCCCTCTTCTGGAGGAATGAGACTTGAGATCTAGTTTCAGGCATCCAGAGAAATTTTGTCAAGACTCAAGAGTTCAGTGAGCTAGTTTTTTATAGTCTTAAAGAACCAGGATTCCTAGGTAAGGGGTACTGTCTCTGCATATTCCTGCCTTAGATAAACTTCCAATTCTTTCCCAAAATTAGAGTAGCTGGATGCATTACAACCAAAATGTTTTTGGCAAAGGCAAGTCCCCTCCTTTGCACCACTTACCTATGGCTTAGGGGGGCACATTCATTAAAACAGAGCATGCAGTGGCTAAGAGAATAAGTGTTGGTTCAAAAATACCACTTATCTTTTATCACCTTTGTAAGGTTAATTAACTTCCCTGAAGCTCACTCTCCTTATTTGTAAAATGAGTTGAGTAAGACCCAAGAGACTCTTGAACATTAAGTTAGAATCAAATATCTGAGCTTAGTTCAGTGTCTAGATATAGTACATGCTCAATAAATTTTTATTAGCTACCAAATTATATATTGACCAATGTCTTTTTAAAAATTGAATTCAAATACCTTAAGGCAAGGATCTATGAGTCCATTTAACTCTAACCCCCAATATCTCCCTTAACTTACCCAGTTTGCTTTACTTCTCTGCCTGCCAACTCTGATAGAAGTTTGAGTTTGCCACCTCAAGCTGAATAGTTAGATCTATTAAGTGAAATTATTTTCCCCTGAATTTCCTAGTCCCTTTTGCTTGGGCATCTGGTTGCTTTATAGTCTTAATAAAGATAGGGAGAAATAATTTTTTGCTCAATTGAATAATTTTGATAAAATTAAAGCCCAAACATGCCAACAAATCACCTGCCTATTGTTCACCTTGTCATTATTCCAAGTCAGTATTTACCTAGGACTCATGTAGGTATTACATTGCGCTGAGACTATGGCCTCTGACAGTGCAGCAGCTGATTATCTAAAATATAATTGCAGCCACTTGTGGTTGATATCTGTAAACACACATGCTTATTAATAAAAGTTCAAGCTTAAAATGCTGGTGCATCAGGCAATGACTGAAGACTCACTGTATTTTAAAACAAAACTGCAAATATTTTGACACTTCTCCAAGGAGAGGTGGGGCTATATCTCTTTTCTTTAAATCTGGTATGGGAAGAGGAATGTGACTGCTTTGACCAAGAGGGTACAACAGAAGTGGTCCCATGTGACTTCCAAGGCTAGGTCATAAAAGGCCATACTTCTGTCTTGTTCATTGGGAAAACTTGCTTTTGGAGGCTCGCGCTACCAAGTAAGAAGTACAGCTAGAGGCTGGAAAGTGACATGTATTGGTTGTGTTCATCCTTTGCATCAGGTGTTAATGAAGAAACCATCAGGGAAGTGGATTTTCCCTAGTGTTACAGCCCCTAGTTTACAGAACATTCTGGCTAAGACCACAGATGCCATGGGACAGAGAAGCAGGGTCTCCAATGCAATGTTTCCTAATTCCTGACCATGTCATCCCTGAGTCAGTGAAATGGTTGTTTCGTGCAGCTAAGATTGGGGGTCAATTATTACTCAGAGTAGCAGACACCCAACAAGGTTGCCTGGCTTTGTATTATAGGGAGATACTGTATAACACTTCATTGTGTGGGTGAGATTTTCATTGTAAGAACCACCTGTTACCATCAAAATGTTCCATATTATGGATGCATTTTTTTCCTACAAGATAAATATGGAAGCGTTAATTAAGGAGTTAACACATATTTATTGATGGGGGGGGCGGTCCAGAGTGCAAGGTAACAAACTGAGATTTTCTATGATTTTACAGCTTGGGTAGAAGGTAGTTTCTACTGTTGTTTCTCGTTTAGCAATAATTGAATGTCACCACCTCTAAAGTAGAAATGATAGTGATGATAGTTAACTAAACAATGCATTAAAAAGCATTTAGATGTTTTTTTTTTAAAGATAATACTGTTGATACCCCCAACCACTGAATGTATAGTTATTTTAGGTTAATGGAGAAGGCTAATTGTATTATTAAGAGCATTTACTGAGCAATCAGCATATACAGGAAGATTAGACTGTTAGGACCTGAGGTAGCTAGTGCTTTAGCAGCAGTGGATCTGGTCTTGGTAGTTCCATTTGGAATCAGTGCAGTAGTCATTTTTTTTTTTAAAGATTCATTTTTATTTATTTATGCATACAAGACTGGGGTGTAGGCCAGAGGTGTGGGGGTGAGAGGATTCACCAGAGACAGAACAGAGAGCAGAACAGGAGAATTGATTGAAATACACTGCTGAGGGGAGCAGCGGGCGAGACAGGAGAGGTCTGCTGTGCCATGTGGGTCAGCCTGGTGGGGAAGCAGTTGCTGGCATTAGCTTGATGGTGCTGAGACTTTAACCCCTGTACTTTAACTCCCTGTACCAGGGAGGCCCCAATACAGTAGTCTTTTTATGAATAGATAATTCAATCAGAATTTTGGAAATCAGGGTGTGGCAGATTATAGAGCAGATTCCTCCCAAGAGGCTGTGGAGAAGTCTTATGCTTTCCCATCACTGCCTTTTTGGACCAGCAAGCTACGTAGAAAGCCAGTTACCTACCTGTGGATCAAAAGTCACGTTCTGACACTGGGAATGGAAACGGTGTTGGTTTCATCGCCACTGTACACAGATTCTGATGCAGGCTTGGGCATTTCTCCCTGTGCACCCCATGGACACAGCAAGCCAGCATGAAGGCCCAGCACAGGTGTGACTGAAGGTGTATCAAGTGCTTTCCATGTGTCAGGCTTCTATTTTGTTTGGATACCTGTCTCACTTGTTAATAAAACATTGTCAGGAGGTGTACTGTTTACACTGAATTTTAAAGAAAACTGCAGAACAAAAGAGAATTCATCCTTTTTGAGCAATCAGGTAGCCTTATGATTCAGCAAAGGGTAGAAGGCTCAGGAATGCCACAATATGCAGGCGATTGTTGAAGGAACAAAGTGAGTTTTATATCCAGTTTTAGCCTTAGGATCTAGAAATTACTAGACAGGTTAATTTAAAGTCTGAATCAGCATTTTTTCATTTTGAAGCTCTTATATTTTGTGAGTACAGAGTAGACCATTTATAAAACTTGTAAACTAGACTATGAATTTTGAGAATGAGGGTTTCCTTTGTTTTCTCTTGGTGGGAGGCAGGCGCCAAGTACCTTTCCTCCCTCCCAGGAGGAGTAAACTATGGGTGCCATGAAACAAGGGGACAGGGCTCTACCTGGGAGAATTTACCTCTACCTGGGAGGACTTAGGGGGAAGAGCCTGCCCCTTGAACCAAGGCCAAGATTGGCACCATAGAGACAGAGCACCTCTCTCCACAGTGCTTACTGCTGTAAGTGCTGAGAGAACCCCAGGTCATTACTTCATCCACACGGTAACAGGAGGGCAGGGGGTTGGGACTGCTCAGAGGAGATGCTGAGCCCTAAAGTCACTGTAGCAGCAGAATTTCTGAGTTACCATTGTCAGGACAGGAGGAACCATGTTGAGATAAAGACTTTTGGTGACAAATGTACGTAGTCTATGCAAATGTTGATTTATAAAGCTGTTCACTTGAAACCTATATCATGTTGTAAATCAATGCTACTTCAATACTGATTTATATATGTGTGTGTGTATATATATATATATATATATATAATATGTATATATATATTATTTTTCATATTGATACACCTGGTCCTGTGCAGTTCAGGGAAGTTAGGATTTGCCGTCATGGAGAAGGTAGAAATTGCATCTGTCTGGAATTACTCTTGTTTGCTAGTCCTTGGTTGAAGTATTCCGGATGAAGTAGCTGGCTGTCATTTGTGGCATATGAAAAATATGTGTTTTTAAAATTGTAATCACACCTAGTGTGGCATGCTGTTGACAACACCCAGAGCCCTGAGGAGGGAACCACCAATTTGTATCTCTCAATTTGGGGTTCTCTGGGGGTGCACTCATTGTGAAGAATCATGGGTGAAGTGGCTGTCACCATTGATATTGTTTTCTGTCTCTCTTTGTCCTTCAAGCATAAAGAGTTGGATCTTTGTGAATAAAATGTTCCTTTTAAGTCAAACAAGAAATATAAGGCTTGTCAGTCCACAGTTTAAACAGCTAGGTTGAGGCTTACTAGATTTTTTTTTTAATACATATTTATTTTTCCCACCACTATCCCTTATACTTTGACCCTTTCTCCCACCCCATCCCTCTTAACTTCAGAAACCTTACTTCATTTATTAATGTTTGCTAGTTTTTATAAGTATTTTGCTTTGTTAAATTGTCCACTACATAAATGCCCAGTGTATCATTCTGACTTGCTTGACTACACATAATTCCCTTAACCTTTCATTTTGCTGTAAATGGCAACATTCCACCTTTCCTTGTGACTGAGTATTATTCCATAGCGTGGAGTTCTCTGTAGTGGGCACTTAGGGTGTTTCCATACTTATTTTTAGAATTTTGATAGCACAGGGCAGTTTATCATTAATGACAATCCAGGGTGCTAGTGGTGTTGCTTTGCTTTGTCTTTGTTTTTATAACCTTAAATCCTTGTCTTTAATCAAGCTAGGTGAATTTCTTAAATTTATACATTTCATTGGACATTTGGTAACATATTATTTGTCACAACTTAATCTCCCTACATATTTCATAGTGCTTGGGAAGGTTTCACACTCAAAATTACTAATAATCTCAGCATGTTTTGATATGAATATTATAGTTCATGGTGGTAATTTTCCAATCAACAGAGAAGTAGAATTTATTAAAAATGAAAACCGTAATCAGCTCATTGTAATATTCCATTAACTCCTATTCTACCTCTATTTCCATCAATTTTATTAATGATCCACAGTGCCCCTAAGGTTAAATGCAGTTTATATAAAATTTTCAGGAAACATATTTCAATAAATACACTTATGTTATTAGAGATGTTTTGTCATTTTTGTATATAAATTTGCCCTTAGAAGTTAATTGGTGGATATTATGTTGCTTTTAGCACCATAAGTATATCGCTGCTACAGTAATTCAGTAAATAGCACTCTTGTTTTATGTTAGGTACCTTCCAAGCAATAACTTTATGTCTAGAGGTTGCTTGAAAGCAAAGAAAATTATAGATGCTGATATATAAAATGTAGTGTTATCCATTCATAATGACTGTAATTAATAAAATCTTGAGATGTTTATATTTCGAAAGTTGACCTCATATAAACTTATGACTTTTAATGATAGAGACATGAAACATGCAGTGTTATAATGCAATGTTACTTCAATTTTTTACAAAGGAGGCACTGATCAAAAAGTGAAAAAAAAGAAGAGCTACTTCTTTTACCGAATCACATAATTCAGCCTGTCTGCAGCTACTTCAAATCCAAATCATAATCCCTAAAAAATGTGATAAATACAAGTGGTTGGGTTTGATGTTGCTGAGCTAGATATGACCCAAAAACTAATTGTAACCTGAATATAATCTGAGACTCCACACCGTCCAGATTCTTCTTTGAAACCAATCTTTTTATAAATAATAGACTGTATCATGCCTTTCAAAGAAAAAATATTCCAATACCAGAAAACCTGGACAAATAACATCTCTTTAATCTGAGGTTTTCTGAAAGGCATGGCTCCTCTAAAATTCTGTGTCCCTTCTGCTCCTCTGCCCGCACCCGTGGTGCTGCTAACCCACTCTTTGTCTCTCTCATCCATGTAGCTTTTCACTGACCAAGTAGCTTTCCTCATTTTCAAAAGAAATTATTGAGGGATAATTCAACATACCATTTGCCTCCTTATTTTTGATCAAACACAAATACATCCAACTCTTTCAAGTCTAAAAACATAGAATGTTCCAGGCTCTAACTACCCATCTGGACTTCCTACTGTACTTCCTGACTGGACTGGGCCTTTCTAGGATGACTGGAGGACCTGTAGCTCCACTGCCCTTCATTCCTTTTTATCCTTGACTTCCTGCATCTAGAACACCCTCAAAAATAAAGTTCATTGCTTGACTGGTTGCTTCTCTTGTGAGAAATTCTAATGAAAAATTACCAGTTATAAAATTTCTACGTATTAACAGTCACAATAGTTACCATGTATGCACTGCCCTGGTTAAACTCTGTGAATCTAGCATCACATTCAATATGCATAAAATTATCCCCATGTTACAGAAGAGAAAACTGGGAACTAAAGACTAAAGTAGTCCACTTTAGTAAGTAACACTGGTCAATAGTGAGATCGTTACTAACTTTAAAAGGCCCTAATCTGTAGTATCTTGGTGTGCTGAGCATGAATATAACCCTGAAAATTTTTTATTAGCTCTCGTTTTGAAAATATTTCATATAATTCATTTTATATGTTTCACCGTGTAAATTTACACAGTAGGACTGCAACATCCTAAATCAGCCTAGAATGATGTAATATTGCATCACATTACATAATACCATCATGCACGCATCATCCAGACTTGATTGCATCATTTTCTGATGCAATGCAATAGTACAGCCAGGCGGCTGCTGAGGTAAGCTGATGTCAGCAGTGCACTATAGAAAGCCCTGTCAGGAAGGTTGAGCATTGAAAATATTTCAGACTTTGTGCAAGATAGTTTAAGCTACTGTTCCATAGAACTGTTACTATTTTATCCATTTAGGCACAATACAGAACAGTAATGCCTCGAAAGTGCTTTAATAGCGTGGACAATTTCTGCTGTATTTGTGGGGAAGTGACATTTGCCCACCAGAAGAAAAGTATCACTTCTCAAGTGAAGAAGGCTTATCATCTTTATTTCAGATACAAGGTTGTTGACCAAGACAAACCTTGGGCCCCACATATATGCTGTGCTACATGTACAACACAGCTTTCACAGTGGTTAAATGGCAAAAGACCATCAATGCCATTTGCAGTCCCCATGCTGTGGAGAGAGCCAAGCAACCACATAAAAGACTGTTACTTCTGCTTGGTTCCTCCTCTTTCCGGTGGAATAATGAAGCAAAAGAAGTCGAGAATAGTTTACCCAAACATTCTGTCTGCATTGAGAGCAGTTCCACATGGTGAGGGACTTCCTATTCCAGAATCTCCAGCAGAATATTCTCTTGCTTCATCTGATGAGGACAAGGGTGAGCTGACCCGTTGTTCTGCTGTTCCATCAGCATGCAGTGATCCAGATTTTCACTGTGGTGCATCATCAACCCCACACAGACTAACACAGGAAGAACTAAATGACCTGGTTCGTGATTTGGACTTATCCAAGAACAAGGCAGAATTGCTAGGATCAAGACTCCAGCAATGGAATCTTCTAGAAGAAGATGTCACAATGACTTTCTATCGAAAGCACCACCAGCAGTTGGAGCCTTTCTTCAGAAAGGAAAGTACTCTGGTATTCTGTTGTGATATTGAGGGCCTCATGAATGCCTTAGAAATCACTCATGACCCACAAGAATGGAGACTATTTCTAGACTCTTTGAAACTGAGTCTTAAGGCTGTGCTTTGGCACAATGGAAACCGTCTTCCATCTATTCTGTTCCTGAACAGCTGTACAAGAGACAAGCAAAGAAATCTAGGAAGCAGTCTATGACTTGATTTTTTACAGGTATTATCCATAGGCCTATTACTATTGGCATGCATTTCGTGATGTAAACATCCATTTACTGCAGATTACAAAAAAACTAGAGCCAAAATTAGAATTTGACTGTCATATTCGTGTTGAGCACGTAAAATTGATAGGAAATGACTAATTTTATTTCAGTAACATGACTTTTATAAAAATTTGTTGACCAGTGTAATGGGCCTGGGCTTTGCACCTAGGTAGTATGATTCCAGAATCCTTCCTTTTAAGAGTGGCATGAGCTTGTTTACCAATTCTGCCCTATTGTATATGCTTTTAAGTGTGAAGAGAGGGATTTGTCTACCTAGGAAGCTTGTGCCAATAGGCAGTTAATGAGGTTTTTTCTTGGTCTCATGTGTTTGAGAAAACACTAATCCTAGTTCAGAGCCACAAATCTGCATAATACAAACGTGATCTCTCTTAACTTGGTACTCTTTTGAATTGTTTACATTGCCTTGTATTCCTCCATTCTCTATTAAACCTGAAAGAAAGAAACAACAAAGATGTTTGCTTCTTAGTACTGTCTACTACCTCTGGAGTTTTGACCAGACTTCTTAAAACTCATCCTGGGTGAATGACAAGGATGTCTGCAATTTCCTAACCAGTCTTTTTATGGGCAAGGGAATTTGTCATACTTATTTCATGCTTCTATCAACAAGGGTGAGTGAAGTGCCTAGTTATTTGCATTCAGTTGCATGATATTGGAAAGGGCCAATTTGGTTGTTGGCATCAGGCCCATGGTATGTCAAAGAAGGAGGGCCCCACTAGGTAAGACAACTGGTTAGAGGGCTTGCTGCTTCTGGTTTACACTTTATTCCAGTAGCCTAACAAATGCACCAGCATGCAGTGCATCAGCAAGAGTACTTTCCTCACCTTTCATCTTCACTTTAGTTCCCCCAAGGACTCAGAAATGTGATAAATGGCATCTTTTTTGCATGATTGCTAATGAGGAAAGCCTTTGGTATGACGTAATGTTCCAAAAATCCCCCCCATCACTGTAGAGACAAGTACTCTGGGGTTTGCTGGGCTGTTTGACCTACTTTGTGAAGCACGACCACTGAGGGCATGTCTTGCTCCAGTTTCTTCCTGTACAACATGCATGAGAAACCTGATATTCCCCTGGGCTGGTGACCAAGGCCAACATCTGCCGGATTCAATAATGTTGCTCGTATATGTGCTTGATAGGATGTGAGGAAAATGACACTTTACCTGTGTGGTCTCCCTCCATCACTGCAGGCTGCTCATGAGAAAAACATCAGACAAGTCCAAATTCTGGGACATTCTATAAAATGCTAGTATTCCTCAAAACTGTCAAAAACAAGGAAACCTAAGAAACTATCACAATTAAGAATTGCCTAAAGAGCTATGATGACTAAATATAATGTGGTAGCCTGGATGGGATCCTAGAACAGAAAAAGCACACTTGGTAAGAACTAAGGAAATATAATCTATGGACTTTAGTCAATAGTAATGTATTGGAGTTGGTTTGATAATTGATCCATTACTATTGTATGTTATTCAACATAAGATGTTAATAGGGGAGATTGAGTACAGAATATATGGGAATCTCCATGCTATCTTCTTGATTGTTCTGTAAGTCTACAACTGTTCTAACAGATAAAGTCCATTAAAATTTTTTCATGGATCAAAAAAAAAATCATGGACAGGAAACTAGCTTGGGGATTTTAAAGGAAAACTATAAAGCACTTTGTTAAGGCCTTTAAAAATTCCACACAGGCAGAACATATGTAACTGCTTAGCTGAAAAATGGAACTGGCAGTTAAACCCAGAATGTGACACTACTAGATTCATCAAGAGGAGTCATTATTATTTATTATTTATGTAATATTATGTTTTTCCAGTGGTAGAGTTTTACCATTATTCCTGCTTTAAACTAGTGCCATGTACATAGCCATCTTGACACAACTGGCTAATCTAGCTGTACGATTTGATCAGTAAATGAGCCGTCAGCTATCAGAATAGTAAAGCACATTATGCTGTTCTCAAAGCCAGAAAAGCTCTCGTGTGGCGGGTTGCGAGTTTCCCTGTCATCCAGAGTCCTGGCTCTCAGGACTCATTTGCCTACACGGTGTCGCACACGGAAAACTCCATCCGGGAATTATAGGATAATATTTGTAAGACTTGGAGCAGTCTACAGCTACCTTTCTAAAAAACAAAAAGTCCCGTTAAAAACCTTTTTTTTTTTTTTTTTTTTTTAATGATGCCTGGGTAGACAGAAAGAAACAACTTCGGTGTTTCTACACAGGTTGTACAAATCGCACACTATTCCCCTGGGTCCCAGACATTGCTTTACTCCCACATACTGTTTCCCACATCCACAAACTCCTGTGTGTTTGGATCCTCTCGAGAGCTAGGACATTGGACATGGAGAGACACAGGCACTGACCACAGGTACAGGCACACTCTCAATGGCACCGGCTTTCTGCCTGGCCCTGCCTCAGTCCTCCTGCAGTCTTTCCCCAGTCTGGGGCACAGAGGGACACCTCTGGGTGCTCTCCCTGGTGCTCTGGCCAGGCCAGCCTCAAACCCAACTCCCCCACCCCCCAGTTAGGTGTTCCATGCTGAGCCCACCACCAACCTGCAGGAAGATGACCTGGGCCCTTTTTGGGAAACCAAAAGGCCATGTATTCTGGAGGCCAACAGAAGGGGGAATGTCCGCCAGTTATTTAACCCAGGGAGGCAGAGAGTATTGTGGCTTTGTTTTATGACCCAAGAATTAGGGCACATTGTCTGACAACAGGACTAAAAGATGTGAACTTGAGACCATCTCGGGAAATTCAGGGCCAGTGGGCCTTGCTGCAGGGTCCAGAAATTTGATCTGGGCCCTGGTGTGCGCCTTTGGTTGGCGCCCTCCAGAGTCCTGGGGACAGCCTTGTCAGTCCTTCCTCAGCAGACCCTAGAGTGGCCGCCCAGAGCCTCTCCTGGTGCTCATCCTGCAGGGAGCAGTCGCCCCTTCTCAGCTGCCGCCCCAACCTTAGGATTGGTGACCCTGGGCTCAAGAGTCTCAGTATCTCCCTTTCCTCCTCCCCGTTGTGGAGTCAGAAGTTCCCAGAGTGCAGACATCACTCTCTCTTGCCCCCTGTTGGGTTTATGGCCTTATCACCTGTGCCCTAGGGATGCCTGAAACAAGCTGGGGGACCCCTTGGGGAGACAACCATTTCTTTAGATACAGGATTACCTCCGTCAGCAAGCAGAGAGCAGTCTTATCACATGCCTCTGGCCACTTAGAGCAGCGAGTGGTAGAAGGTGCAGTGAGGAAGTCTGTATCACATGCTACGTTACAGGAAACTGGCTAGAAGATAGCAAGGGAACTTGAGAACTTGGTCGTTTTCAGCGGATTAAAACAACACAGGTCAGTGCTTTGAAAAATCCTTCATAGCCACTTTAAAATACCTAACTGATTCTCTGTCCTTAAACCGCCTTTTGCTGTTTCTGTAGCGTGGAGAGATTGCTCTTGCTTTGTATGACAGAGCCCGTGCTGGTAGCCGGGTCGTTAGAGGAACAAACCTTGAGCCATTACTATGGGACATCTGTTCCCTGTTGAGAACTTCTCTGCCTTTAAAAAACAAACCTTTGGGTGTCGTTCAGTAACTTCATGGAACTCAGCAAAAGCCTTACCTCACGTTCACCATTAGCATAAATCTGAACCGGGACAAATCAGCTTGTGCGTGCGGGCACACGCGGGGTGTTCAAAGGGCAGTGGGAGAGAGAACTCCATGCGCGAACTGTGCTGGGGGCTGTAAGCCAAAGTGCC
The DNA here is from genome assembly GCA_004024925.1 of Scalopus aquaticus. Taxonomy (NCBI): domain Eukaryota; kingdom Metazoa; phylum Chordata; class Mammalia; order Eulipotyphla; family Talpidae; genus Scalopus; species Scalopus aquaticus. Next base: position 51,221 of record PVIJ01004679.1, on the reverse strand, counting down.
TTGTTTTTATGGACTTTTCGTCTGGTAAAGTGGATCTTTTAGCTTCTATTTCCTGTTAAAATATGTTTTGTCCTATCTTTACAAATTCCTGTGTCCTTTTGTATTTTCTCTGCCCTCCTCCTTTTTTTCTTTTCCCCCTTCCTTTTTTATTAACATAAAACAGTAGAGAAAAGGGGGCAGGGACAGTTTGAATGTGCAATGAGGAAGTCCCCACCTGCCCCAGAGTTTAAGAAAGAGCCTGCAGAAGCCATGCAGTCTCATTGGCACCAGAGCTTTGTTTCCCCTCCCTTGCTTCCTCTGTGAAGGAAGATTTGCAGTCCAGAGCGGAGCCAGAGAGGTGGTTAAAAAGTTGGAAAGCAGAACCTAGAAACTTCTAAAGGGGCCAAGATTGTTCGTCGTATGGTCAGTAAGGGGCAGTTTAATAAAAAAACCTCAAGTCAATAAGAGACCATTGCACAACAGCCTGCTGCTTTCAGACCTGCATGAAAAAGGAAAATGTCTCAAATGTGAGTTAGAGGAAGTTACTACACGCTTAGGCAGTTACGAAGTACTAGAACAGGTGAGCCCTGGAGGTGGCAGAGCTTTCCTCTGGATCTTTTTGAAATCATGCTAGTTTTCTGCTGTGGCTATATGTTAACGTGAACATGGAGGCGGGGGAGTAGTGAAGAGTCCAGGATGGGAACTTCTTGTTTCATCTCGCCATTCCATTCCAAAGCGCTGTACAAAATGTCTGAACTGCAAGCAAAACAAGGGGGTGAAGGGTGAGTGGACCCACGTGTTGTTTATAGCCCAAGATTCCAAAATAACCAGGACAGTGATGAAAGAGAAAGATCATTGTTGAGTATGTCCTCAGATGGCCAGATCTTTTGCATTTTTCTACATGTTGTGCAAGAAAATGGAGAGGAAGCTGACAGAATAAGGGAGGATCCTGGACTGGAAAGCTCAGTCCAAGTGGTTTCCGAAAACTTGCTCTAGCTCTGAGAGAGCAGTTTGTGTTTTCATCAGGGTGGAGATGGAGGGGAGATTGGACATTATTGGTGTTTGGTGGTCTTGGCACAAATGCCTACCTGGAGGACACACACAGGGGAACTGCAGCGGGTAGGTCTCTTCACACGGTGCCGGGAGCTCCAGAAAGAGGCTTGTAACTTCTTGGTGGCCAAAATTCCCTCAAAGGAAGGCTCTTTTGGTTTTGTTTTGCTTTTTTAATTGGCCATAGAACTTTGTTGATCAGGGAATTTTGTATTCTGCAATTCTGCTGCTTTTAGTAGAAAGGGGCTTTTTATATTGTCAGAATACTTTCCAAATGGCCTCGACCCTCTTTTTCGAAATGCATCCCTCCAAAATCTGTTTCTTCTAGGGGCGTCTGTTCTCCCCTAACCATTTCTCACCCTCTTCTCCAGCTTCCCACCTTCACTGTGTTCCTGTGTGTTTTTGATTCAAGAAAAAAACTTATAAATTATCATTGTTATGCACATCTCTGATCCCCAAATCTGAAAGTGGTTCTGAAAATAAGAGCAGGGTATGGGATGGCAGAAAGTGGTAGATCATGTTGGATGGTGGAGAGCACCTGGAACATTAATCTCCCATGTCATTTTTAGACAGGAATCGCTGCCAAGTTGAAGAGTTCACTTTGAAGTCAAAGTGAAAGTAAATTAATGGTCATCATTTGTTTGAGGAGAAAATGGTCAATGAGGTGGGACTACATGGACTTGTGACCAAATTCTCTAAATTAGGAGAGAAAGGGGATAATTTTGCAAATTCCTCTGTTCCCAGACCCTGGTCACCTCTTTTCAAAATCCCAGACAATACAGAGTAATACTTTAGAGTCACATCCACAGAGGTTAGGGTCTCCTGGGTTTCAGCGGGATGAAATGATGAGGTATATAAAATTAAAACTGATGATTGCAGCCTTTACCATGGAATTCATCCTTTGTCACCTCTTTGAGTTGGTATCAGCAAGTCCAGAGGCCTTGCTCTTTGGCTTTCTCAGAGAAAAGTTCCTGAGCATGTGTTTGGCATTGTTGTTATCATTGCCATCATACTGGGAAATACTAGGAGCCGTAGGCTTGGTTTTCTGAAACTGTGATGAAGTACACATAATGTAAAATTTACCATCTCACCCATAAGCATCCATTTTTATCTCGCAAAAACAAATTCTAGTCATTAGACAACAACTTCCCACATCCCCAATAACTACATTCTGCTGTCTGTTTCTATGAATTTGACTCTCTACATACTTCATATCGGTGGTGTCATGCAGTATTTGTCTTCTCATGACTGCTTTATTTCACTTAGTAACAGCCTCAAAGTTTATCCATTCTGTAGCATGTGTCAGAATTCCCTTCCCTGTTGAGGCTGAATAATATTGCATTATATGTCTATTCTACATTTTCTTTATCCATCATCTGTGAATGGACATTGGGGTTGCTTCCACCTTTTGGTATTGTGAAAAATACTTCTATGAACTTGGCTATGAAAGTCTCTTTGAAACCCTGCTTTCTTTGGAATATATGCCCAAAAGTGGTGTGGCTGTATCATGTCATAATTCTATTTTTAATTTTTTGAGGAATTGGCACACTGTTTTCCACAGCAGCTGCACTATTTTATGTTCCCACCAACAATGCTTCAAATCTCTCCACATCCTAGCCAATGCTTATCTGTTTGTTTGTTTGTTTTAAGTAACCATCCTAATAGGTGTGAGGTAATATCTCACTGTAGGTTTGATTTGCATTTCTTGAACAATTAATGATGTTGAGCATCTTTTCAAATTGTTCACCATTTGTATATCCTCTGAAGAAATGTCTTTTCAAGTTCAGTGTCCATTTTTAAAGGAGATTACTTTTTTGTTTTTCTTCTTGTAGAACTACTTCTTATTTTCTTGAAGTTAGGAAGCCATAGGTTTTTTAAGTATTGCACATGCAGGTTCTCGTGTCCACATCATCTGTTACGAGCCATTTGCTTCTCGTGGTCTATATCCTTGGGAAAGAGCATGAGTTTCAGCAATATGATTTTTTCAACAATATGATTTTTCTTGATTTTGAAAAGCTATGTAAACTCTTGGTCATTTTTAGCTTTTGAGCTGTTCAGTTCTTGAGAACTGACAAAGGTGAAGGGAAGAATAAGAAAAGGAAAAGCGAAGATTGCTTGGATAATGCTTTTTATTTCTTCCATGATTAATACTTTTTTGGGCCGCATAGACTTTGGGAAAAACCCTTACTTCAATTCTGTTGACCAACACCAGACTTCACGCAAGAATAATCATATTTCCCAAGAATCATCCAATAATCATGCCTTCTTATACTGCCCTCCCTCCTAACCCACAGATTACTTGAATATACCTCAGATTACATAATAATCATTTTCCTTCATGAGTGCTTCAAAATGTTATATTATGCTCCTGCGTACTGAGAACTAATGATGACTTGTCCCAGGAAAACAAGCCAGGACAGTGGAACTGTTCTGGAGATGTGGCCATCTCGACACAGTGCTGTGTAGTGATTCTTTCCCTGCAGATGCTGACTTCTAAGTTAATGCTCATATATATTCCACCACCTCTCGAGACTGCCTGTACGTCAGATTTGAGTTTTCATTCCACCATTCCAGTTTCCCGTTCCATTTCTTCATCAGAGTTGGTTCTGTTTAAAGAGAAAAAAAGTCCTCTTAGTACCCTCCTCCCATCAAAAAAGACATCAGAAAATGACAAGAACAGTTGAAAGAATAAACTGGGAAAAGATGAGTCCTTGAGGTAGGAACCCTGTTACAGTGCAGCAGAACAAATCAACCAAACTGATGAGGACCCCAGGGTGTGTTCATGTTCCCAACACGCTCTAGAACTCACTGCCCTGAGACTGTCTAACTAGTTGGATACTTACCAGTGTGTCTGTTTTGGTACTTCTGGTATGAATTAGGCTTCTTTTCTACTTTTGTTTGTGCCTGGACTTTCATAATATATCATGTTGTAAGTTTACTCATTGTACTGATTTGTGATCCTAGTGTAGCTAAAAATAGTCTTTTTTTAATGTCAGGATGCATGTTTGTACAAACACATTTTTTTTATAGTGGAAACTTCTTTAGGGCATATGGCTTATTCAGTTAAAACTCATTAGAGGATATCTTGGAACCTTTGATTATTTGGAATATGCTGCTAACTTCACATTAGGAGGTTATGCATCTGCTAAACCTATAGATTCATTTGGAGAAATTGCTACTCTGAATGATTTATTAAATAGTGATTTGGAGCCTCTTCTTTGATTCCCAGACCAGCTGTGGAAAAATTTGGTCTTCCTGAACGGATTTAAAGACTTGTAGACTTACCTTGACCCTTGGGTGTGGGACCCCCAGAGGGGCTACCCTGTACCCCCCATCCTTCTATGCAGAAGACTGCATACAGAGCCAGGGATGGGACATGTTGGAAGCTTCGCCTCTTCACAGCAGTGTGACTTCTCAGCAAAGTCCCAGTTCCAAAAGTCCTTAACTAAAGGAACATTCCAGATGAACTGCCACCGGGGATCACCTAAAGCCTTTTCAGAGCAAACATGTGCCTTCGTTCTTTGTTTCCTCCTTTTGTGTTCCCTCTTCTTTCAGCTTCTAAATCTTGCTCGTGCCGTTTCATGTCCAGCCCTCTTGAAAATTCAGACTCAAATTCACCGCATAGACAACATGCTTTCTACCTTTGAGCTTTTCCTTCCTTTTCCCCAGATCATTTACCTGCAAAATAGGCACAAATCAAGGCTGAGGAGGGTAGTTGCCAGATTAAAGATGTTTGAAAGGTTTTATCTATGAAAACTAATTTGGAGAAAAATAATTTTGTTTTAAGATAAATCCCAATAATTCAGAAAGGGTGGCTAGTTTACTTTTTAAAAAAATTCTTTCATGGAGTCATAAGGAAGTAGCAGTGGGGGAAAGGGAACTGAAAAGGCCAGAGATAATTCACTCTAAAAGAAAAATGTTACGTTATTCTGAAACTTTTATTCTTCTACTTCAGTGCCAGGAACATCTGGACTTGGGGAAAGTTTAGGAAAGAGGCTTTCAGATGCTGTTGTCATTATTTAAAACTTGAAGTGGTAAGTAAAAATAGAAATCTCGGGTTTTAGAAATGGGAGGAACCTTCAAAGGTTTAATCCTCTCATTTTCAGATCAGAAAAGTGTGGCTCAGAAAGTTGGGAGCTTTGTCTGTGATCAAGAAGCTAACTAGTGATGGTAGTGGGCATAGAGCAAGACTCCTGACTTCAGCACCAGTCACGAGCTGCAATGTTGTGGGCCCCCAAGGTCTTGGAATTTGCATATAGGGGCCCCTCTGGATCTACAAGGACCAGACCTAGCCCAGTGAGGGTTGACCAAGAGACTGAGGAGTTTATGACCTCCCAATACTCCAGCTAAGTGACCTCTGCTCAATTCCCAGGAGACAGCAAAGCAGGTGTAGTCTTGTAGGTGGACACCTAGTCCATTGTATGGGGATGAAGTATATGCACTGAATGGTGATTTTCCTCGTAGCGCAAAGAAGACAACAGCCCAGAGGGGAAAAATTCCCAGCAATTGCCTGGGATTGGCGAGGGGGAGAACTCCTGAATCGGTTGACATAAATAGGGATTAAAAGGGGTTGCCTATTAGGAAGTATAAAGATCAGGCTCACCATGGCCCATATTAAGTTGCCTTCAAGAGGCTTACCCATCCTTAGTCCTTCTTCCAAGATCTCTGAACCATTTATGAAACACTAAAACAACTCCCCAGGTACCATTATTTCAGAAGGGGAAAGTGTGGACAATGGACATAATCACTGGAAAGAAATGACATTGTCTGTAAATTTTGCTGTGTGGTCAGCAGTATCTTATGAATTTGTACTGTGGGTCAATCATTTTGAGCCTGAGCCCTCTGGCTCTCAGATAAAATGGAGGTTTTAGGACCTTTATGAAAAGTTCTTGTGCTTGAAGTTGGTGAGCTACCCTTTCTGGAATACTATAAGGGTCTTTTGTGAGCAAACAGCAAGCTGTCCTCAGTCCCTGCCCTATTTCTTTGTGACTCCTCTTCACAATGCCACAAGCATGTTAAAAGAAGAAAATAGATACAGTATGTGGGTCCACCTGCTGGAAGTCCCACCAAAGGTCCTTTTTCAACACTAGTTATTTGTGGGGGGGGGGGAGGGGAGAGGTGTCTTTAGCCTTTTGGAGAGCATTTTTCCTTCACTCGGAAATATTTATTGAGTATTCACCATGTGATCTTACATTCTGGTTGGGAGATGTTGGGCGATAACAATAAACCTATAACGTAGTACATTATGTAGTATATTACAAAGTTAGAAAATCCTAAGTACTATGAAAAAGGAGATACAGCAGAGTAAGGAGGAGCGGGAGTGCAGAATTGGGTGTATGAATCTAAATAGGTCATTCAGGTGATTATCAATGAGAAGGAGGAAAATACTTGGAAGAAGGGAGAGAACTCACCTTGCAGATTCCTGGGGGAAAGCACAGGGCCTCGAAGCAGGAGCATGCCTGGCGTTCCCTGGGAATAACAAGGAGCCAGTGTGACTAGAGCAGAGTGAATAGGAGACAAGGTCCTGGCAAACCTGGAAGGCCACTGCAACTCTGGCTTTCATGCAGTGAGAGGGAGGCCTCTGAGCAAAGGAGAGACAATGATCTAACTTTACAATTTAAAGGATCCCTCTAGCTACTGCAGGAGAGAAGGGCAGGAGAGAGCAGCTAGGGGGCCATAGCAGTGTGCCAGTGAGAGATGAGGGTGCCTTGGACCAGGGCAGGAGCAATAGTAGAGTAGAGGTAACTGGAAGGAGAGCCAGCAAGACTAACTTGGCAAGCAGAAGAGAGGAGTCAAGGGAGACTCGAGGATTTCATCCTAAACAAAGGAATGCATCAAACCAAGCTGAGGAAGACTGAAGGCTGAGCAGATGTGAGTGGAGGGAGACATATGGAGTCTAGTTTAGGGCGTGTTGAGTTCGAGATGTCTAGTAAACACACATCATATGGTGTTGAGTAGGCACTGGATGTACATTTCTGAATGTGGGAGGTAGGGTCCTAGAAGAAATTAAACTTTCTTAGTGGTTTAATATTACGGTTGGATGCATTTATAGTAGTTACAACTCCTACAAAAAAAACATGGAATGGAACTCTGCATAGGGGCTTACACATTTCTGGAACTGAAATCAGAAAGAAAGTACTCTCTTGGATGAACAAGAGTAAAATAGTCAGGAGTTTTGTTTTAGACCTTATCTTTCACTGATTAAGCCCCAGTGATTCCATAATTCTTATTTTAAGAGAAAAACATTTCAAACAAAGTGGGAAAAGCAAGATTTATTTTTCAAATGCTCAATACCTAAACAAATCATGCTTTTCTTTACATGTATGTCAAGATAATCAAATAAAATATTAATGTTTACTTAAGATTATCTTGACAATTGGATTTTCATTTTTAGTAAATGAAGTAGATGGTGGCTAGTTACACAGATGTTAATGAATTAATCTATGATGTTTTCCTGGGAGAAAGGAGGTAGGATTCAATTCAATAGGTAATTGAACTCAGAGAGCTCTGAGTTCTTATATGTTGCTTCTAAGTCTGTGCAAAATTTACATTTTGAAAACGGTCAGTATTTTATCTGCTTTTTAGTCAATTTGAATCAACCAAAGCATCTATTTAAAATATCTAAATTGGTACACTGGAGTAACAGTGTGAGAAACTGAGACTAAAGTTCTTAGGTTCAACATTGTGCTCAATTTACAAAAACATTTATCAGACTAGACTCTGCCTCACAAGATCACCACCAGCCTATGAAGCAGGCACTGCCTGAGCCCCATTAACAGAGGGGGCCTCTCCTCAGAAGCAGTGTGACCACACCACACTTCACAGCCAGAAGTCGGACCCAGGACTGCTTGTATCCAAAGCCTCTTCTACTCTCCTTTCCTAAGTAGAACACGGAACAAAGTAAAAGCAAACAGAGCATGCCAATTCTGTAATACAGACCAACAGGCAATGCAGAATGACCTCTTTTATGATTATTCTAAATAACATGGGGCTCCATTTAGAGAGTTTAGGTAGTTGCTGAACCAGTCCCTAAAGTGAGAAAGGTCCATGAAAAGCCCTCTTGTTTGGCCTCTACCTCATACAGCAGTGATGTTACTTAGTGCTGTGATGCCTGTGGCTGAGAACATGTCCCGCCAGCGAACCCACAAGGAAACACTGACCCTCTGTTGCACAGGAAAGGAATCTGGGTGCCAGCAAGCAGCAGCTGTCCCAGGCTGCTCCTAGAAGGCTCTCTAGGGGAGACTTCAGCCAGCCCAACGAAACCCGAGTACAGGGTTCTGAGATCATTGGAAATGGTCCAGGACCTGGAGGCCCTGACCTCAGCCCAGGGTTCCGAAAAAGGGCTGGGCTCCTTTGCCACAGTGTAAGCCAGGCAGAGTCCTGCCAGGTGACAGGTCAGCTACCCCAGCAGTAACCCTGGGGAGGGACAGTTCTGTGGTTGATGCCCAGTCGCGTTTGCTCTGGTGCAAGCATGCTGGTTACTAAAATACTCATATTCTTCAAAACCAGCTGGTGACTCATCACCAACCCCACTCACCAGAGTGCACCGCGGGGTCCCCTAGATGTTGCCCATAATTCAGCAGCTAGGATTAGTGCCTGGTGCTGCATGGCGTGCCCCAAGCCCAGCTCTACATCAGACATCATTCTGAATAGTGCCTGTGCCTTGTTGTTTGTTAACTGTTTTGAATAGTCCCACCCCAATGAAATGGAACACTGAAAATGTGAGCAGGTGATGGCAAATTCCAATTGTGGTCCAGGAAGGCAAAATTGAAACTTCTAATTGTTTGCCATGTTCACTGGTTCTCTGATATGCTCTGCTGAAAGCACCCCAGGGTGTTCTTCACTATCTAGAAGGAAAATGCTCACAGTTGTTATGGCTGGAAAGATCATACATGTTTGACCTGGCAAAGGTCAAGCAGTGCCCCTAGAAACACAATTTTGAGTCATGTTTTCAGAGTGCCCAAGTTGTAGAAGATTGAGTTTTATAGGACTACATCTCCCCTCTACTGACTTTCTACGCCAGTCCTTCCTGACATTGGAGAAGTGGTTATCACTTGCAAACATGACTTGTTTGCTCCTGTAGATCAGTTAGTGGTCATCTTCCCAGAGGAGGTGACAGTTCACTACAGGCCAAACTCCACCAATCCTGACCTCTTACTGGCAAACACTTGCCTTTTGCAGCTGTGGGGACAATTTTCAAGTCTGTTTCGTTCTGAGCCGGACTAGCAGTACCACGTGACTTAAAAACAAACACGGTAAATGCCCACACCTGGTGGTTCCAGGGGGGTGAGATGAGTCCTTGTACCTAGCCACAAAGCTTCAGACTGATTTTAGATGGTGTAAAACATGTGGACTACTTTACCTGAAGGTTTTAACCTGAAGACAGTGAACTGGAAGGAGAAAATATTGTCTTTATTTTCATACTTCGAACTGAAATTTTGCATTTCCTTTTATTCTGAATGTACAAACTTGCCAGCACTGTTAGCAGCACTTGTGATGTCATCGCCACTAGAAGTCACAAGTATTTTTGTGGTAGGCAGCTTTTAAGATGTTCCCCAAACATGCCCACTTCCTAGAATTCACACCTAATCCCGCCCCTTAAGTACGGGCTCAATTTAGCGATTTATTTGTAATAAACCACGTAGCAGAGAGGATGGGATGTCACTTCTGAGATTTGGTTGTAAAAGAATTGTGGTTTCTGTCTTGGCGACTTTCTTCCGCTCACTCTCTGAGGGGAACCAGTTACCAGTTATGAGCTGCCCTACAGAGAGGACCCCGCCTCCTCCCCACCACCTCAAGGAACTGAGGTGGACCTATAAGTAACAGCAAGGAACTAAATCCTCCCAACCATGTGTAAGATTGGAAGCAGATTCTCCCCCCAAGGTGAACCTTCAGATGAGAACCTAGCACCAGCCAACACCTTGATTGCCGTCTTGGGATAGATCTTGAGCCATAGTAACTCAGCTAAGCTGTACCCAAATTTCTAAAACTGGGTACAATAAATAAATAAATTTTTTACATGATCAAATACTATTTACCCTCATTACTACTTTGAAATTACAGTCATTTTAGACTGTCCACTAAATCTTTTTAATACCATAAGAAAGCACATTATTAGCTTATAACAAATTTGTTTAAGCCTTTTATGCTATGCACCCCCACCTCTGGTAGTTACAAGTTGTCTCTTCAAGTCATCAGGCAGGTAAATCATGGTTACAGATTAATCAGTTATCCAGCAACCACTTAGGGAAACCTCATGCTCAGGTGTTATGGTTGTCTCTGCCTTCTGATATTTATAGTCAGGAGCTCAGATTTCAAACTTACCAGCTCTATAACCTCTGGAAAATTAAAATGAGGGTAATAATCACCTTAAAGGCAGGGCTTATCTCAAAAATATCTAACAACTGATGGGCTCAGGTGTTAACCACTCAAAGTAAGTGGCAGCCTAAGTAAGAAACAACGAGGCGCGCTAATAAACATCGGTTCATTTGTAGGGGAGTTAAGGTGCCCTCTGATCATTTCTGGCATTAAGAGGGCATATAATCCTGCTATTCCCTTCCCTTTCCCCCAGAACAGTGTTTCCAAATCTGATCACCATACCTCTGCTGGTTTGTGAGATGATTTTAGGAGACTTATGGATAAATATTTTATATTTAAGTGATTACTATTTAAAATAATGTGTGCTAGAAAAGATATATGAGAATTTCTATAATTTAATAAATATAAATATATAATCATGGTTTCATGGTTATAGTCACTTAGGGTGACCCTAAAGTATGTATTTAGATTTTCTTTAAGGTTCGTTGAATTAATAAGTAAAATTAAGTAAAAATATTAAATAAAGGATTTAGTTTTGGTAATGTGCAGTTGGTTTAAAAATTTTGCAAAGTTAGGAACCGCTCACTTGGGAAAATTGAAATATATACAGATTAAGAGATAATCAGTTCAAGGCTGAGATCTCAGGATCAATGAGGTTGCCACAGGGTATTTCATAATCTAAAAGGCTGCCTACAAAGTAGTCTCTCCCTTCGCCATCCCAAATTTCCAAGGACACATAGCATTGCCTCTTTGCCATTATCTCCTGGAGCGTGACAGTGGTTGGGGAGGCCCAACCACCTCTCTAAATTTAAAATCCATTTAACACCACAGACTCCAAGACCTAGAACAATTTATGTTCGTGTCTAAATCACCTTGTGGGCCACTGTGTTGTCCTGTACAGTTCAGTGTGAGGGCCACTTGCAGTGTGGCTAGCCCAGACTGAGATGAGCTAGGCTGTACGGGTGAAGAACACAGTAATGACATATTATAAAAAGAATATAAAATATCTCATTGGTATTTTTTGTGAAGATTTATTTATTTATGCATACAAGCTGGGGTATAGGCCAGAGGTGTTGGGGGGAGGGTGAGAGGAGTCACCAGAGACAGAGTGGGGAGCAGAACAGGCAGATCGATTGAAGTACACTGCTGAGGGGAACAGCAGGTGAGACAGGAGAGGTCTGCTGCACCATGTGGGAAGCTCCCTGGCTGGGTATGGAACTCATGCTGCAGTGGCTCTGGATAGCTTCGTAGTGCTGCGCTTAACCCGTTGCACCACCAGGGAGGCCCTCTCGTTGGTATTTTTATATTGATTCATGTTGAAATGATATTTGGGTTAAAAAAATATATTCTTAATTACCCGTTATTTTTTAAAATGTGTCTACTGGAAAACTGTAACTAGTATGCAGGGTTTGGATTATTTTTCTCAGGGACAGTGAAGTCCTACCTACTTGCAGACAAGAAAAAGTATTCAAAGGTAGGGGACTGGGGTAGGGGTCGGCCACATATTGGTTATGCTGACTTGTGACTCTGATCTCCAGATTTGTATTTCCACTCTCTTTCTGGGTATACCTGATATCACAACAACTCTCAAGCTCAATTTGTGAAATTTCATCCCTCCAAAAGCCAGGCCTCCTTTTTCTTCTCCACCTCCTTCATGACACCCACATCTGATCAGTCCCTTTCCTATTATTTCTTCCTCTTAAATATTGTTCAGATCCATCTCTTTTATATTTGTGTGCCTCTTCCCTAATTTAGATCTTCAAAGCCTGTGGACCGGAGCAATTTAATTCTCCTGCCTTCACAGTCTGCAATCCTTTACCATACTGCCATCAGAGTGAGCTGTACAGTACAAATTTGACAATGGCACCACTGCCTAAACATCTTTCTCAGGGTTCCAGCACCTCCGGGCAAAGGTCCAAATTCCTGAGCACTACTTGACCCCGAAATATCTCTCTAGCCTCTTCTCTACCTCCTCAGACCACTGTATGTCAGTTGCATCAAACCAGCAGCCCAGCCCCTCGAGGGCCCGCTCTAGCACAGCCTGGGATGCTCATCTCCCGCCTCTGCACAGTAGACCACTTTTAGGCACAGGTGCCGTTCCTGTGCCAGCTCTGCACAAAACCTTCCTTCCCTGTGCCTGGCTCTGCACTCCACAGCACCTCCTGCACCCCCGGCACTTCCAGGCACATGTATGTCACCCAATAATTTGCTCATATGTCTTCCCACCCTCTTTTCCCAAGAGGAGTCCCTCCTTTCTTACCCCAACACCCTTCCCCTGCTACCCAGCACCTAGCACAGTGTACATGTAGTAAATGTTGGCTGCCTGGAAGGATTATAGATCGATGTTGAATATTTTAATGGTTCCAGTGGGAGAAACAGAGAGCTTACTGCATCCTCAAGTGGTGGCTACCTCACCCAGAAAGCATCAGTGATGGTAGCTCTTTGTGAGGTATTGGGTTATACCAACAAACAGCTCTTTGAGACACCAGGCCCACGGCTTCTGGTGCTCCTTTCAGGCAACGTCAGAGACAGGACCAGAGGCCCAGTCTCTGACAGAGTCCTTCAGCTTCTCTTCCTCCTCGGAGGGCGACTGCTGGATGCTTCTTTTGTTCTTCTTTCCTCAGAGGCCAGGAGCAGACTTCTTTCTTCTCTCATCAGAGTTTGGAACTGTCGTCTTTCTTCTCCTGGGGGCTGGTGTCATTGTCTTCTTCTCCTGTTCTTCTCTTCAGGGGCCTCCTCCTCTCTCTGGGGCTGGATTCCTCGTTTTGTTTTGTTTTTCCTTCTTTTCCCCCCCTTGGGTCCCCCTTGGCTTTTTATCCTCGTTCAGGGTACCATCCACAAGTCTGATTGGACCATTTTTCAATCCTGGAGCTGATTGGACCTATCCATCAGCTCCTAGCACCTGATTGGTCCATTCAAAATGGCAGTTACTGGGCTCTGAGGAGCAACTGCCACAACTGACTTATGGTGGAGCAGCGGGGTGAGAGGCACCACTCTCCTGCCAGCTCCCACTGCTAAGGCTGCTTTGTTCTGGTAACAAAACCACGTGCACTTAGTCCCAGAAGGGGTCATTTCCTCGCTTATAACCACTCAGTAACTGGCTTAGCTGTTCATTTTTGTCCTTTCTCATCTCTGGTGCCACTAACTGAACACCCCTGTCCACAATTCCAGGTTCATACTTCTGAGGTAAAGAGGAACCAGTTGCTTGGTTTAAGCTGAGCTTTTTGTGCCCACACAGCTCCACGCTCCCCAACTGCAGGCCGGGCACTCAGAGACCACGGCCTTGCCCTTGTCCAGTTGGCCATGGCCGGGTTAGGTCCTGCTGCAGTTGGTCTCAGAGGGAGAATGTAGGTCAAAGGAAACTCTTAAAATTTGGAGATTTTAAATTATTCTGTAAAGAGAACTCAGAGTATATTTTAAAAGGGGGGTAAAAAACAACAGCAAAGAAATCCTGCTGAAGAGATAAGGTGACTTCTGTCATTTCCCACCTAGCATGTCAGTTGAGTCTGTAAACCCATTAGTTAAGGTCCACAAAGGAAATGATGTGACTGAGAACAGAACAGTGGAAATGAAATGAAACCTCAGAGGCCTTTGTTGAACCTCTGCCTTTATGGGTCGTGCCCTTTCCACCTCTACATCAGTTCACATTGCAGTTTATCTGTCTTCTGGCGTCTTTATTCAATTCTTTCTGTGCTGTGAGCCAAACAAGAACACATACATGATGTATAAACTACAGGGAGAGATACCAGGGGGTCTTCTAATTATTGTCTGTAGCTGAGCGATGGCTGTGGGAAAGTTCCTGTGGAGGACATTAACATCACTTAGTGACGTTCCGACAGGCCACACTTCCTTCTCTCAATGTGACTGCGAGGGATCCTCATCTCTTCAGTGCTGCCTATATCCTCAAGTGATCAGAACTACTACTTTGCACTCCTGGAAGTAGTCCCCTGCCTCAGTAAGCCCACCCTTGCACTTGAGTCAAGGCTGGTAGAGATGACAGTTTGCTGCAGTACTCTGCCTGATGCAGACAGAGGGACACGGTAGTTGAATGTTAGGGGAGAAAGGGCCCAGTGCTCCCAAGCTGTGTAAGATCATTGCTCTTTCTGGGTCATCTCTCTTTTCCAGACGTCTGTGATTTGGTATGTCTTCTGGCAGGAGGAAAGCACTGGAAACATCACACAGAAAGCATTCTAACTCCTATTACTCAATGTGTTTTTCCAGAGCAGCTCAAAAGGTTATGTTGGGTTTTATGAACTCCTGAGGATTGCTGAGTGGTGTACCACCTAGAAAGACAAATGGCAAAAACTGCAGAGCTTGGATCTTCCCCTGTGAATTGGCTACTGAGCTGAGACAAAATCTCTGCTTCCTGTGCCCAGCTTGGTATTACGCCAACACTTCAGGGAGAAGGGAAAGCATGATTGAAAACGTTTTAATTGTCTCCATATGTGATCTGGATCCTAAACATTTTGAACTAAAACGCTCACTACCCAGAAACTGAAATAAGCTTCTGATAGAAAAGGTCAATCACTCTTTTTCTGTCAGTCAGTCAAAAAAATGAAAATAAAATGAATACATCTTCAATTATGAATGAATTTCCATGAATGATTAAAACCAAAGGACTTTATGAGCTTCCTGAACCCTGTTAGCAATAAAGACATCAAAATAGCAATAAAAAGCCAAAATTGAAAAAAAAATTGAAAGACTTTTGCTAGCGTATCTAAAGAGTCAAATAAAAGTAATTTGAATACAAAAACCAGAATATTTTTTTAATTTTGGTAGCAGTCTCCACCCAATCTCTCAGAAAAGTAAGTGCTTTTACAGAACATTGATGTGTTCATTTAATTTGAGGAATATTTTTAATTTCAATTCTTTCTGTGCTGTGAGTCAGCCAAGAAAACATAGCGTGGTGTTTTTAAATGCTCAGAAATTGAGAACGTATTGTTGGTCACTTGAAGGGTTGTAGATGCATTTTAGATCAAGGGTAACAAAAAAAAAAATAACCGCTGTAGGCAATTATGATGATTGCTTCTTGACTCTTTAAGGACTAAAACTGTGGGAGACCCGTGGAAAGTCCTCAAAATGGAGAGACCATGTATTAGAGGCTCAGAATTCACTTCTGATTTACTTGTGACTTCAGAAAGGGACATCAGACTTGCCATTTCAGCAGTGTTGCAGGGCTCACCCGTCTCAAGGAGAGAAAGGTGTGAAATTCTCTTACGTATGTATGTGCAATTTTGTTTCTGAAACCAAGTGAGGTGGGGACATCTTCTTTCATTCTGCCCTGAATCCAGGATGGATCATCCTGCCATTTCATCCCCTTTGGCACAGGACAAAATCGCTGGCTCATTGACAAGCTCCAGCTTTCCCGCCTGTATATGTAGCTATGGCCAAGGTAAACGGGTCTCTTGGGTTTATTTTGAGTGAAATTAGCTGAGCTGGTGTTTCCTTTAAGCCATATACAGATGCTTTTTGAACTATCTTTGTGTTTGAGGGATTTTTTTTTTCATGGTATCAGCACACCACTTCCTCCAAGTCATTACTTTGAAACAGTTTTGCAGAGGGAGACATTCCTGTTGGCCGCCAGCCTAGCTCAGCAGAGCAATGATTGAGGGATGGGAGTGAAACTTTACTAGTGTATTTGATATTTGTGCGTGATTTCATGAAATGATTTCTCATCCACTAATTTTGGTAAATAGATGGACTGTCATCTGAGTTCACCAGCAGAAAACTGTATTTTGTTACGATTAAGCTTTGGCTCCCCCTTTGAATGAGACTCAAAGTTTCGGCTAAAATGTCCTTAGATGCCCCTTGGCCTGCTCCCGCTCATCTGAGAAATGTGTATTTCTACTTAATCTTTGATACTTCCAAATTCTCCTTTCAGATAAATTTTAGAAACCACAAGCTTGGGCAAAACCATTCTTAATTTTCCTCCTATCCTACTTTAAATATTTTAAACAATGAGCAAACTTTTGAATATTTTTAAATGTTGATATACAAACATCTTAGTGCTCCTAACATGTTTTGTATTATTCCTTTTTATGTAAATTCATAAATGTCTTTTGTCATAAAGAAAGTAATATTTTATAGTATCTCAGAAGTAAATTCTAAACCTTTAAGTATTTTTGTATGTATGCTCAGGAAAATAGAGACTTGAAATATATGAAACCACAATTAGCTTGCAGTGGTTTTTATATTCCCCGATTTATAATTTAAAAAAAACCTTTATGACTTCCGTCACATTCTGAATTTATATTTCTTTTAGCATATTTGCTTATGTAGAGTTAAAGGAGTTGTACTTAAAGAAAATCACCACTGAGTTAACCAGTCATTTCATGGATTTTATTTGTTGTAAAAATCCAAATTCTAGCAAAGCAGTAGTGGGTACCAGTTCCTTCCTGAGTAATTTATTGTATTTTACATAGTTTTTGAATATTTTAGTATAAAGTTATATAATTCTTAAGCTTTAAAGGCTGTATTTTTAAGATCTGATGATAGCCATGCCACAAATAGTAGAGTAACAAATCCAGAGTAAAATATGTGTTGTTCTTGTTCAGGGAGGAAGATGGGAGGGTTACTTCCATCTTTGAGATACTTTCCATCTTTGTGTATCACTTGGCATTTTTAAGAAGCTCTCATCTGTATTTTCAAGATATTGGGAAGGAGGGGATGGAGAAGCAAGAAAGAAATCCTTATTTCCACATTGATGCAGTTAGAGGTTGAAGAGAATTCAGGAGACACCACAAGTGAAGAATAAGAGCAGTGTGCCTCCACAGAATATTTTGAACCAGGTAGGAGTACATTTCAGACAAATAAAAAGTTCCATGTACAGAAACCTTTGTGCCTTTGGAAAATAAAATTTCAGATTGGCGCTCTTCGTATTAGTTTTCCATGAATTCCCTGCCAGCAAAGAGTTGAATACTCCCAGTTTTTTTCTGTGTGGAATTCAGTTTTGCTGAAACTTGCTTTGACTCTTGGATGGCAGTCCCCGTGTTAGGTGCCATCATCTGGTGGTGCCTGAATAGGGGCAGAACCAGAATCGTGGTTTTTTTGTCACTTGCTCAGAGATCTCAGATCTTGATTCCTGGCTTGTTTTCTCAGTTTATTTTGAGCCATCTCTGAAAACAAAATTTATAGACCATTGCTGTTATCTGTTTACTCCTCAACCATTAGAATATAGCAACCTTGAAAATTAGCTCTGTCTTCCATGCCCCAGTTGGCTGAGATTATACAAAGAGCTTTTGGACATTTTCTTAGTGAACTGAAGAGAAGTCTTGCTCTCTGCAGTGGAGGATCTGGGGAGAAGTGAGTCCCCATCTTCCTTCCTGAACTTTAACCTAGTAATTGGCAATGACCCTCTCCAGGTGAAATGAAAACAGGACAGTGAGCATAAAGTCAGTTTACAAATCTCTGTCTCCTTAACTTTTAGGAGAATCTGCATTTTTAAAAAGTTCTGGGGCATTCTTGAATTTGTACTCAATGAGTCTGATGATATTTGAAATTGCACAGAAATACAGAGACATTAGTGAGTGAGAGAGGAACAGTGCACACTGATGGAGCCATGCCACTTTTCAAAATAAGTCTAAGGAGATTTGAAAACTTGTATGTAGAACTGATAGAAAATGGAGACTGGAATCTCTAGTACCCAGGTTTTCTCAGATATCAAATAGAATAAATTCTTCATTCTTACGCTGTGCTGAATTGTCCCTCTGTGGTGAGCCTGCCGTGTTCCCTCCTTCACCAAGTAGTATTACTGGGAGAAGTTTAGCTCATTTATCAGTAATAATGACAGCTGGCCTTGTTGAGTGTTTAGAGTGTGCCAGGCACTTCACCCCAAAGCCTCGCCTTTCTCATTTAGAGGTATGACCAGGAGATGTAAGTCCAGGAGACAGTTGTAGGACTGGGTATCAGCCCTTCGGCTGGGAAAAGACTGGTGGAAAGGAGACCAGATGGTGTCATTTCAGCATAGGTCCGTGGGTGAATCATCAATAACTGCAATTGCTTCAGTCACTTATGCTTAGAAAGAGGTTTTTTTCCACCACAGTTTCAATCGTAACATTTTTATACTAAGTAAGATTTTACTTTTTCCAAAATGTTTTCATATAGGCTATGAAGATGGCAAAAATAAAGGCCTCTTGGATACATGTTAGGTCAACCTAAATTACTCCTTAGCTTCTGGAAACTCTAGTCTTGTGAGAGATGGTGACTATCCCGGATGACTCAGAATCATGGTATTTATTTTCTGTACCACAGACTTTAGAGGTTTACATATGTCTGCATGGGTGTGATGGAAATCAAGATATTTCTACTTCTGCTTTGTGATAAGATGTGCCTAGAAGTCCCGCTTCCTCCTCCATGGAATGGAAACATTTCTTAGGATAGTGAAAATTCCATAAGCTGCACAAAATAAGCCACAGTTGCAATCTAAGAGAATTCTTTTGCGTTTATCTTTCAGAATAGAGGGAGTTTTTGACTTCTGATTTGCTTTATGAAAACACAGAAATGGTGACTGCTATCCACCTACTCTCCCAATGGTTAGAACATTTTATTTTGTTTATGAAATGTCATGGAGCCTTTAGGTAATCTCTAGGTTCAAAGTGGAAGAAATAAGGAAAAGACTAAAACCTAGTGATTAAAAATAAATCCAAATAGCAGAACATTAATGGAGAAGACAATAAATATATAAAGCATTGTCAACCTCACTAGTAATCAAAGAGATGAAAATTAAAACTGCCCACACATGTAATTTTTCATCTATCATATTGGCAAATATTTTGAATAGTGATAATACTACATGTTGAAAAGAAATGAAATGGGGATTGTTGGCAGTAGGAATGCTAAAACTTTGTGAAAACAACATAACAGTACGTGTCAAGATCTTTCAAGGAAATTGGTTCATATCTTCTAGCCTAGTAACTGTAATACATTTATGCTATGGAAGTAATCTGACATGACTACAAACATTTAGATGCCAGTATATTAATGATAGTAGGATTTGTAAAAATGAAATTGGATGCAATTAAATTGTAACAATGAAAAATATTCACATAGGTCATAGAACATCCATATGATGAAATGTAAATATTAAAACTGTGTTAGAAGAATACTTAATAATAGTAAATGTGAAAAGCAATGATACAAAATGATTATAGATACAATATGATTCCAGTTTAGATACACACAGGAAGAAAATGACTGGAAGAAAATTCCAAAATGTTAACTGGTTTTCTCTGAACATTATTAAGTCATTTAAAAATTATTTGTATTTTCTAAACTTTTCCATATATGACTTTTTAATAAGAAAAAAAGGTATTTTTAAGTGAAAGAAGAAATTTAAGGAAATTCGGTATGATTCTATTCTGTGGTATCTCCTTCTAACCAAATATCTTTTATCTCAATAAAAAGTCCATTAATTCAATATCATATGGGTTAATAACCCCCCTCTCTAAAAAGAAAAGGTAAGGACTTTATTTTCTCCTCACATCTCAGTGAGATTTGTCTTACCCTGTGGGTAAGAAGTACTGTGGAATAAGGGCCCTCAGAGTACTTAGGGGGGTCAGGGGAAGGTATGGGGCTTGCTTGGCGGCAGGGGCCAGAGTCTGAGTCACCAGAAGCTAGTGAACCCCTCTTACCTCCATCTTCTCTAAGTTCTTTCCTTTGAAGATTCAGAACTGAAATTTTAGTTTTTTATATTATTAATTAAATAGACTATTGTGAGCTGGTCGGGTAGGACACCTTTAAATAAATTTCTGTGGAAATGGTTCTCAAACTGATTGACTACCTCCCAAGGACACAGCAGCATTGTACATTTTATTGAGAGTCATTTAGCTCTACTTCTGGCAGGGATCTCTATGAGACTGTTCTGTCTGTCACAAAATGCACTGGAATAAAAGGAACACCTGCACCTCACAAATAAGAGGTTAAATCAGTTTTCTTTCCATCACATCATTAACTTACATATGAACATAAGCTCCATGAGGGTGGAGAATTGTGTCTGTTTGATTGCTGTGGCATCCCAATGCCTAAAATAGCACTTGGCACTGAAGAGACACTAAGTCTGTTAAATAATTGCTATGTGTAGAAGCCCTAGCAAAGTCCCTGCCCACTAGTCGCCCTGTAGTCAGACACACAGATTGGGTGAGCAGACATACAGGTCATAAAAATGTTTCTTTTTGCTAAAAATCAATCTGCATTATGTTTTCCATTTGGCTGAAGAAGAGACCTGAGAGGTGGAATGTGGGGCCAGATCAGGGGAAGGAAAGGCAGAGATCTCCAGGGACTCTGGACGGAAAGCCCCAGCGGTGCTGGAGAGGGCCAGTGCATGGGGCGTGGCCGGGGGAGGGAGGAGCAAACAAATTATTTTTTTTTTTTAAAGATTTTTATTTCTTTATGCATACAAGCTGAGATGCAGGCCAGAAATGTGGGGCAGTGAGAGGGCTCACCAGAGACAGAGTGGGGAGCAGAACAGGCAGATGGACTGAAATACACTGCTGAGGGGAGCAGCGGGCAGGGCAGGAGAGGTCTGCCACACCATGTGGGATTCTCCCCGGCCGGGCATCAAACTCACGCCACAGCTGCTGACAGCTTCACAGCGCTGCGCTTAACCCGTTGCGCCACCAGGGAGACCCCAAACAAGTTATTCTTGACCTTAGCCATGGTACCCAGACAGGTACTTATTTACCATGCTAGGACACAACCGCCATCCAAAAGCCAAGAGTAGTACCCAGACTGGGTTTGGTTTAATTGCTGTTTGGTTTTATTTTGTTTTGTTTTTTGTTGTTGTGGGTTTTTTTGTCTTTTTAATAATGATAGTGGTGTGACAAGGAGAGACAAATTGAATTATTTTTTAACTGTTCATTTACCTCCCTGGGGGTATCTTACAAAATATAAGCTATGTGTGGTTTTTATACCTCCAATCTTTGTGGTTTGTTATTCTAAAACTAGTCAATATTTAAATGTAGTCATGGAGTTACCTTTTACATAAGTCACCGACTGATCATTCTGTCAGAATGATTCTGAAACAATGCAATGGCCCGAGACTGAATTAAACAGCTTCCATAGAACAGAGGAAGGAGTCATGTAGTCAGCACGGGGAGCGGGGGGAACACACATGAAACACACACCAAAGTGATGGATCCGACCACCTGTGGTCTCACCCTTTTCTGGTCTTGTCACCCCTATACCTTATTTGGAATTGAGAGCAAAGGTCCACGCCTGTGGAGCATTTTCCATTGGCTTCCCTGGGGACGGATAGGGTAGTCACCCCATTGGAAAGGACCTGAAAGTGTTTCTTCCAACAGTCTATTATCTTAGTCAGTCATTTGGAGAATCCAGCCAGCCAAATGGGAGGCCGAAAGTTCTTGGAGTAGTAGAATCAGCAGGGAATCTGGGATCATTTGAGTAGAACTAATTTTGTTTCCTCCAAGCACTGAGAGAAGCAGGGCCTGCTAAGAAGCAGGAGAACAAAGACCCATTTGGAAACAAAGTGCACGATTCCCTCCCAGGATTGTAGGTGAGTGGCCACGGGGTCCCCACAGCCCCTTTATCAACTCCCAGGCTAACTAGGCAGAGCCGTTTAACTGCCAGCCTTGACTTCCCAGGCTGCTCAGGGACACGGATAGCCACAGGGCTCCAGAAGCAGCGGCCTGCAGCCTTGTCTGACATGTGACCTTTAGTACTTTCTAAGCTTCACAAGGTTCAGTGAAATTTCATCAGTGAAGTTAATCTAATCTCATGCATAATTTCCCCCCAAATCCATATAATCTTTATCTGAAATTTAAATGAGAAATAAAAGGAAAGCAATTTATTATCAAATAACTTCTATTTACAGGTGATTAGGTACAACTCATTAGCTAACAAAAGTAAGTGTTCAGGTGCTTGCAGCTATACCTGGAATCACTGTGAATGTGACAATGACCACTGCACACTCACTGAGGCAAGAGAGGTTGAAACACGGCAAGTGGCAATGTTTGAGGACATGATTTTCCAGAAGGGACAAACACCTCTTGGTAAAAATCCAAGCATAGTATTTCATTTATGTGACAGTTGGATTATTGGACCATTCAGGACTAATGCAGTTGTGCACTAATTACTTTTGAGTTTATACTGCATTAAGGTCTAGACTCAGATAACTATAAATAGTTTTTTCACCTACAGCTATGCCCAGCAGGACCTTGGAAGATCATATGCACAGTTCTTTACCGAATGGAATAGTCTGGTCCATTGCAGGTTATCTGGCATGCCTGGTCCCCAGGAATGCCCTCTCCCATTATTGAGACACCCACAGATGCTCTGACTTCCTGTCCACACACAGAGTGCTTGGGTCTGTCTGTCCCAGGTGGCAGCTGTACCAACTAGGCCTGGCTTCTGTGTTGTCGGGGAACACAGGGGGAGTCTTGGGTCACTAAACCCTTCCTGCAGTATTCAGGTGGATGATGTCAGACCCAAAGGTGCAGATCTATATAGATCCCTGTTTTCTAAGTGCCCCAGGGAGAGACTTTCATTTCTATATGGTTCTGTCCTACCATGGGAGACACCTAGTAACTGTATAGCCAGAGAGAAGTCTGAATAAGGAGCGATATGGCTGTTGTCCCCATGGCAGAAATAATTGTGATGACCCCATCCTGAGTTTCACACCTAATGATTAGCAGCCAAAAGGAATGCACAGCTTATCTGTGTGTCAGTTGTTCTCCCTGTGTTTGTGTATGCATAGGTGCATACATGGCAGGATGTGAAAATGGGGCTTTCCATGAATTTACCCTTGAGTTGTAAGAAACTTCTATTTTCACATGGGTTTTCCCCTGAGGGCCTCTTGTATTGGATGTTGATGACCAACTGGGAAATTTTTGTATTTTAAATTATCTAAGATAAGACAGTTTTTTCAAAAGGAATAAGGTTTTCCCATATGTGAAAAGTGTGTTTCCCTCAAAAAGTTAGATTAATGTTGTCCCAACCTCAGCATTTGTTGTTATTGTTGTTGCTGTTGTTTGCTGAGCATAAAACTGCCGAACTGTCAGTGTAGAGAGACAAGGTTCTCCATCATGTCCTCTGGACCTTGGGAACCATGAAGAACAGACTGGTTGAATATGAATATGTGGAACCCATTACAGGAATATTCTTTCAAGATAGCTTCTGGAGTCCTTTTTTCCACCCTGAATGTTTTCTCTTTTACTCTTTCCAGGCTGGTCACCTCACCATTTTCTGATTTTGTCAGAGACCCTGTCATACCCTGACACTGACAAATAGCTCTGCCCGAGAAAGAGGGTGGTTTGACATGTAGGCGGGTCCCCGTGTGTCTTTTTACGTGGCTGACCTGTGTGACCACACGTCAGAAGCAAGAGCCTTGCAGGTTGTTTCTGGAGTAGCAAAGCCAGCACGTCTCTGCCCCATCCTGGCACCTGCCCACTTGGAGTTAAGTGTGTCAGCCTAATCACAGCCCAGGTTACACAAAGGATAAGACTCATCGTGGAGCACCATTGGTGCCCTTTCATCCCTGAGCCTGAGAAATCATTCTGAGAAGTCACAGACCAGCTGCGACTCCAGGTCTGAGCGTGTTTGTGAGTGAACAAACCTCTTTAACAGCCTCTAGTGGAGGAAGGAGGGAGTGAGCCACAAGTTATCTTTATTTTATTTTTTAAGCTTCTTATTACGGAAACATTTCAAATGTGTTTAAAGGGAGTCAGAGATTTTACCAGCTTCCATGTACTTCTCACCCAGCTTCAAGAATGATCATCTCAAGCCAGTTGTGTTTCATGGACGTCCCCCTACGTACTCCCCCCCCGCCCTTTTCACATTACTGTGAAGCAAATACTGATATTATATCATTCCATCCACACATACTCAAGAATCTCTGAAAATTTAATGGTTTTTGTAAAAATTCAAACAGTCCAATGAAAATTTAGCAATGTTATTAACTATCTGATTGAAACCCATATATCTGATTGCTGCATTTTTCCTTTGTTTGAATCAGGATTCAAATACCTCAGTACATTGCTTCAGCTCTTAAATCCCAGGTTCCCTCTCAGCTCTTTGTTAGCGTCACTGTCAGCCTCTGAACATTGACAGTGTGGCTGTAATGCCATCAGTCCCAGCACCAAACATCCTAGAAAAAGTCTCAGTGCAACTCCTTGGTGCAAAAGAGGTCCTTGGCTCACTGTCCCTCAACCAGAATTGCAAGCTCTAACTGGCCAAGACCAGTTGCTTGCCATGCTGGAGTCAGAGCAAAGTTAGCCCAACTAAAGGCAGAAGAGCAAAGAATGAAAGACCAGTGGCTCTCCCCAAATCATAGGCTAAAGATCTAGTGCAAGGAATGGACACTAGACGGTCCAGAAGTAACCACTGTGTACTCTGTTTACCTGTGTGGCACCCACACACATATCTTCCCATACCTATAATTTCAAAATGCTTCTCCTCAATAATAAATCACACACACCCCAAACCCCAAAGAGAAAGAGCTAATTTACATCCCAGTCCAAACTCTCCACAGTCCTGTCAGTCAGCACTGGGTCTCATTGTCCAGTGGCTAAATTCCCAGTTTAGTCCGCAGGGGACAATGGTAGAGGGAGTACAGTAGGGGCATTTTGGTATTTAAATTTCCTTTTGGCTATGGGGATACACAATAATGTAAAGGATATAAACTAAATAAAAAATATATAAGAAATACATACAGATCAAAAAAAATAAGTTTCCATTTGGGAAATAAGAATGAGGTACTTGTCATGTCTCTAGCACACTTTATAACCTGCTCGCCAAAACCGTGCCTGTGCTGGCCTGGAATGAGAGTGGCGGTCAGCTGGTGGCACCACTTGCCTCTGCTCTCTGGGACTCTCTTCCCACCTGGTGTCTTCCGGGGTCATTTCTAAGAGCAGCGCTGCACCTTTTCCACCGTTAGACTCCTATTCTCCTGGCTTCAGGGATCTAAGGGATCACTTTAGGGTTTGAGCAATCATAAACAGGTTTTCACCCCATCTTGGGCTTTCTCGTGTAATACAGTGTCCTTAAAAAGTTGGTAGCTTCTCCAACCCCTGAACTCCATGGATCCATAACTAAAATACAAGATTCTGTTGGGTCATGGTCTTTGCACCAGGCCTGGATACTTCTGTCTCTCAGCAGCTGAATCCTCCTCCACCCCAAAGAAACTGCGGCTTCTGTCTTGGTCCCTGACTGTGGACAGTTTGAAATAGTGGCATGAGGTGGTGGAGCTAATGGTAACTTACTCTTCTCCCCTGAGATGGATCCCAGCCTATCACAATACAAATAACTGATCTTTGCTCAGAGAGACCATAACAATACCTTTGGAGGGACAGTTGGGAATTGGACTTCTCCAGGGTTCCAAACTCATTTCCTGATACGGTTCTTACCTTCTGACCCTCTTCTATCTAATGTTACATAGCAGAGGGAATTTGGGTTTTCTGACCCTTAAGCCTCCAGGTTATTTGACTCTCAACCATCACAGGTGAAAAATGGCTTCTATTAACAAAATTCTATTTTTCCCCTTTGTGTTATAGTCAGTTTCAACCTAAGTTCATCTTTTCCCTGTGGATCTTACAGAAGGCCACAAAAAGTTGCCAACACACTCCAACATACTAAATTTTTTCTCCAAACTCTTTAATGTACTGTCAGGAGGCTCCTGGTCATAGGCCAAGGGCTCAGTAGGTGGCAGCATAATCAGCAGCAGTGTCACCTCGTGACAGCCAAGGCCCTTTCCTTGCCCAGCAAGCTGCACTCGCACTTCCTCAACCTTAAATGAGCCAGTTGCACATTGTAGGGTTAGTCACATTCAACGCTCACTTCTAGTACCGATTTCTAGTACCGATTTCTAAAACACTGAAGAGTATTTGTATTGCCAGTGATAGAAAACCTCATCAAACTAGTTTAGATAAAATGGACTTTGGTTTTGCTAGTGTAAAATGAAAAGTCCACAAATAGCAGTAGCATTAAGCATACATGGATTCAAGGTCAACCAAGAAGGTCAGTAGTTTGTTTATTCACCTCCATTTCCACACTTTGCTGGTCTGTTTCAGACCCCGTGGGATGAAAAGATGAGTGCAGCATTTCCAGCCCCTTTATCCTCATAGATCCGATTCCGGCCTCATGCCTCAGGGAGAATCCTCCTTCTGCGTATGAGTTCTCTTAGCTCTGATAAATTCACAGGCCATCACCAAACAGCCTCTGAGGCAAAATGAGTGGAAGGCTCTGATTAGCAGTCTGAATCATGTGCTCTAACTGTATCTGGAGTGGGAATGAAGCCCCTGGACCCACCAAGCCTGAGAGTGGAGAGGGGTAATTCTCCAAACAAAAATTAAGGAACACCATGAAAATTAGGGAAATGAATGCTGAGCTACCAAGATGTAATGAAATGTATTATGAAGTTTTCCCCAAGAAAGATTATACCAATTTATATAAACAGGACATAGTATAAGACAAAACATACTTCTAAATTTCCATGTTCTGAGTTTATTTTAAAATGATCAACCCTCTATACAATTGTACTGATAATTATATGGGAGAGAGAGTAATTTCTGCTATTTTAAATCATATAATTCCAATTTAAAGAACCGAAAGAGCTGGAAAGTAAATTAGCACAAGGAGTATTATTTGAGATAAAGACAGTGAATTAGGGAGAGGCCAGATTTTGTGGTCCCTGTGGACCTAAGCAAAAACTTTGGACTTTTTAAGTGAAATGAGATATCATTATAAGGTTTTAAGCAGAGTGGGGGAGAGGGTGAGGGTGGAGGATATTCTCAGGGGGAACATCTGATTGATGGCCTATGGTGCATAAACTTGCATTTACACATTTTTATTACAGTAAAATAGACCCAAACTCTAGATAAATCTTCCTTTTCATGTCTTGGGTGACTCAGCCCTCTAACTGATCTTTCCCTAATGGATGGGGATAGCCATGAATTACATAGTGTGTGTGTGTGTGTGTGTGTGTGTGTGTGTGTGTGTGTGTGTGTGTGTGTGTGTGTTTGGCATGCCTTGCTTAGAGAACTTGAAAATAATTCATAGAGGAAGTCATCACATTGCCCTTGTTCTCGGTTTAGACCAACTGTAGTTAGACTTCCCCAAAGATTCACTCAGGCATTTATTTGGTAGTTGATCAAGTTTTCTGTTTTCCTGAGAGCTAGTGGAGGAGAAAGAAGCTAATCTCAACCGGTCTCCACCTTTCTCTAGCCCCACGCCTGCATGTACTATCTGACCTCAAGGCTCCTGTGTTAGCAAAGAGAAATAGAGCGCATGCCTTCAAGTGGCTCCAGGCAGAGCAGACAACTCTAGTCACTAATCTTTCAATGCTCCGCTGGCGCCATGCAGCTCTGTTGAACCCGGAAGAATCAGCACCCAAACTTCAAATTTTACAATGAAGTTAATTTCCAAAATAGGACTCTGTTTTTCATTCTTTCAACTATACTGTTTTCTCAGAGTTACTTGTATGTGTTATAAATGTAAGTCTGCCCTTTGAATGACATTTAGTGAGGGAGGGGGACAATAAAGCCTCAAAACAAGGGAGAAAAGAGCACAAGGGACTATCAATTCACGAGTGAATTGATAGTGGGTAACCTATGGGGAATACACAATAATGTAAAGACATAAACAATAATAATAATGAAAAATAAGTAAAAAAATTTAAAAAATAGATTTTCAGACTGTTTATATACAAACAAGGTTTTGTTTTAATATTTCTACATATGTTGCTTGCCTATCCACTTCTTAAAGTCCTTTAATAAGAAGTCTCACTTTCCTTCTGCTCTCATTTTCTCTGTGCTTTTGTCATATATCTTCAGAGAGAGTTATCGTTACCTTATTTAACAGAGAACAGAAACAAAACATTTTGCATAGCAAGCTCTGGATCTTCAACTGACTTGAGCTATATATCATTTGTCCTCATTTAGGTACCAAAACCACTTTTCAAAATTCATATGCCCATATATACCTGGTCAGCTCTCTTCACCTGCACTGTGACTTTCTCCCTTCGTACTTGAATCTTCTGTAGATGAGGAAGAACCACTTTCCCAAGTTACTAGTGTAGTTGAAACAGTTCTTGAGTTTCTTATTTCCTTAATAGTGAACAGTATAGTCAGTATTAAGAGTGATAATTTCAAATACTAGTAGAATTTTCCTGAAGGAATCCCAGGTTCCTTGAACAAATCTTTTGTGGAGGTATCTGGAATAAATTTGGACTGTTAGCTGAATAGAGGTGCTGATCTCCTCTTGTCATTGTACCGAAAGATAAGTTCCACCTGTGGGTGGGAGAAATACTTCATTTCATTAATTTATAGAGTTTTTTTTTCCCCTTGCTTGGTTCTTAAGTAAAACCAATCTAGTTTCTTTTTCTGCAGCAAAGGAGGAAGGAACAAACAACACATTAATCAGACAGGAAGTGAATAACCACAAAAGGACGTCCGCCTCTGACTCAGTATGTCACATTTAACAAGGGGCCAGATCTTATCCAAAATGGCCGTCCAAAAACAGCCCCACATTTGCCTTAGAAGATGATGTCTTTTTCAGGGACAGTTTTCTCTCTGGACTCATATCTCTCCAACTTGCTCTCCAACTCCTGTGTCCCTGATCATGCCTTCATACAATATCCTTTAACGGTAAGAAAAACTATATTCAATCTAAACGTATTTCCTTAATCAGCTAGAAGGAAGAACAAAGTCACTTTTAATGGGCCATAATAGTCAAGATAACTTACTTAATTTTTCAGTAGTGGAGCATATGGTTTGTTTTAATTGTATAGAATGCTAGTTTCACCACTATGGTGAGTGTGGGAGAGTGTGGGTGACTTGTGTTTTAAACTGAAATTATAAGATTTCAGTAGAATTTTCCTGATTATTGGACAAGTTTGCATCTACAGGATTTTTTCCCCCGCTTGAAATAGGGTTTTATGTCAGCAAGCACGTCTTTTTGGTGTATGGTACAGTTGGCCACAATACTGCCTTTGAATTTCAACTCTGGCGAGCAAGAACGAGTGCTTTTGAAGAGACCTGGTAGAAGCTTCACAGTACCGTGGAACTAAGCTGTTGCCATTCAGTTGCTACAGACATGTTACTTAAATTCCAATCCCAAACAAAACCATTTCTTTTCAAAAGCAGTCTTTTGAAGAGAAGACAGTTTGTCTTTTATAATTATTCTAGCCAACATCTTAGCAGTGCAGTACACAACTATTATTTCTAATCAAATTCTCTAGCATTCATTGTAACTATATTTAACACGATTAGTTTGGGCATAATGTAGTATAATTTTAAAATTGTAAACCATGTGCCCAGAGACTTAGAGAGCAGGATTAAGCAAACATTTTTTAAAAAATATTTTTCCCTGGGTCCATATGAAAAAAACAACTTATATTTCCTTTCCCTGTGGGGAAACATAAAATAAAGCTTTAAAAAAATTAAGAGGGCACATAGAAAAAATACTGAGTACAAGATCTTTTTAAAAAGTCAGCGGCGTAAGTGGTGCGTACAGTAGAAAATGGGGAAGTGGTAAAATAAAGAAAATTCTATTTAAGAAAAGTAAAACAGTTTAGTAGGAAAAGGTGGAAAGACAGGAGAAAGAATAAGATGGGTTAGAGAGAGGGAGGAAGATAAGTAGCTTGGGAAACATTTTGAGGTCAATTAATATAGAACCATAGCCTTACTATACAGCTACATTGTGGGTCTTAAATATTGTTCATTAACTCATGAAGTTATGTTGCTTCTGAACTGGAATATCATCTAATCAAAACTCTTTTATAGTCTAAAAAGTTAAATGATTTATCTGAAATCACAGTTTGGTTTTCTAATGCCCTTTGAAAAGTTCACTCATGATTAATTGTTCAAGGCTCTCCAGTTACTCTAATACCTAAACTTCTAAGGATAATACACACTCTGGATGAGCTGCAATATTCGGATAACTCACCATGGTGAAAATTTTTCCCTGTGGTCCAGCAGCAATTTCACCCTGATCGTTGATGAACTCAAATTCTAGATCTGGCCGATAGGCTGGAAGTTCCCCAACTTCTACTAAAACATAAGAGGAAGTGAGCTACCTAATTCCTGGACTTTCAAGTTTTATACCCTTTGAAAGCCTGCTTAATAGTTCATGAACACCTCATTTACTTTGGAAGTTTCTAGCTATTTAAATTCTGTTCCATCTCTGCTGTTAAGGTTTGACTCATTCTTGTTTTCCCATATTGTCACACGTTTACTTGGTGTCAGAAAGAGCATTTCCACTGGACCATCATAGGTATCTCTGTATTTTGCATCTCTCAGTCCTGAAAATTAAAACTGACAAAAAATGCTAGAATAAGAAATGCCTTAGTTAGCATGCTTTTATGAGAAATTTAAAATGTATTTTCTACACACAGCTCCCCATTGATGCACACCTTCACCACTCATTTGTAATAACAGGGGTTTGTGTGGGTGTGCACATTGGGTTAAGGTTTAATCAGATTGTGGTTAAAAGAGGAAAGACAATAACATTTATGGAGCACTTATGACATGTTAGGCTCTTTTGCTTAATTTACTTAAAGAATTTTAATTTTAAAAAATTATTAAACACGTCTTGTTTAAATTCTTGACTATTCCTGCGTATGTACCATTATTCCCATTTTATTATGGGAACTGGACTTTGAGAAGCTAAGTGATTTGCTCACCAAACACACGGGCACCTGGCAACTATGTGTGAAGGACGTTTTCTGTAATTTCGAGGACTTTTATCATGGGGGCAGTTTGGAAGCAGCGTGATGTCTTTCCAGTCCTGGGAATCTGGGATTATACAAATGCTTTGTTTTAAATGTCACAGAAACGGTAAATCTCTTTAAAGCAAATAATCTCAAATAAGACGTTTCCTTCCTAGGTTTTCTGTCTTTTATAGAAGTAAATTCAGTGATACTTCTTATTTTAGAAGGCTGCCTTTTCAAGCTGTATCATTTGTAGACATATATGCCATCTCTATGTGAGTGTGTGTGTGTGTGTGTGTGTGTGTGTGTGTGTGTGTGTGTGTGTTTGCACGTGGTGGGGAGCAAGGGTAGATCTTAATCTTCTGGTTAAAACTAAAGGAGGTGCTGAGGATTTAGGAAAACTTTAGCTTTGAGGTTTGATCCCCTTGTAGATAGTACTTGGAAAAAACGGAAGTCGTGAAAAAGAAAGTCAGTATTTTTTTAGTTATGTGGATAAAATTAAAAAGGGTTTCTTTCTCCTTCCCCACAGTTAAGCAACAGGCAGGTGGGTGACTCAATTTACTTTCATTTTCTCACTTTTAAAAGGTTGTATATCTATGAATTGGCACTGATTTTTAAATTAAATATAATAGCTGATTAAAAGAATTTTCTTCATAGCACCTTTATTTCCTCAGTAGTTATCCTTACAATAAAACTGTGTCCAAGTTCCTACCTAATTGTAAAGACATTGTAGATGCTTCAAAACTTCTCCTCTGAAAATTGCCATTACCAGCCCCCAAAGTAAATCAACTTTTTGTCTAAAAGACGCTTTTCTAAAATTGCCAGGACACAGAGTGGACACACTTAGCCTTACCCTTGAGACAACAACCCGTAAGAATTCATTTAAGCTGTGACTTCTGGGATGACTACTATGGAAAGAGCAAGGGCATTTTGAGAAACAGGGGGTTCCATAAATAGCAAGCATGTGTTCCACTTTCTGCCCAGATTGAGAATAACATGGTAACTAATGAGGCAGTGAGGCCACTGCCTCGATTGCTTAAACTCCTGAGGAAGCCTGTTTCTCTTCTCTAGCTGTCCCTTCCTCTTGACTTGAGCAGTCTTTTCTGGTTTTCCTCTTGTGTTGGTTTCCCTGGAGCCCTCTGAGCTTGGCCTGAAGAGAAGTAGGGTATAATAATAGAAACAAACCTGCTGCAAAGGTATTAAGGCTTCTAAAATGGCCAAACGGACATGCTGGGGGTGGGGGTGAGGCAGAGAGAGGCTGCGCTGTGACTGGTTTCATAAAATAGAAACTACAGGCAAATGCAGCTGTGAAAAGATTGTGCTAAAGAAACAGGATGGCTGTGGTTTACTGTGAGCATCAATTTTCCTGTTGAGCATTTTTACAGGAAGTTGAAGAACAAAGCCAACTTCATCTTAATTAGTTCTAATGGTTTTCAGATCTTAAACACTCCCAGCTAAGTTTGCACTATAAAGGAATCTCTAAAGAATTAAGAATAATTATGAGTAGGAATCCCAAAACTATGAGCTTTTTGAAATTCAGGATTTTAGCAGCAATTTGAGTTGGCTAAGTGATTTTATTTTTACAGTGTAACTTGGTGTAGATCCATTACCTTTATAATGAATGCCTTTGCAGTCATTTCTTTATGGTTGTAATAACTCAGTGTGAATTTAAAAGCCTTTTCATATGAAAACACTGTTGCATTACATGTATTATAAATTCCTTCTGTTACTACTTATTAGCCAAACAGTTGTATGTTTGGGACATGGGGGTGAAGGAGGTGGGGGGAGGGTATATGTGTTTATTAATAAGCTGGAAGGATATACATTAACATGTTAGCAAGAATTTTCTCTGGGTATTAACACTTTTTCAACCAGAATTTAATTATTATCAAATACTTCCTACATTGGTTGAATTATAAGTTCATCTTCAAGTATTTTTGTGTTGTCTTTTGTTTTCAAAATGAATATATATTACCTTTGGAAGTAAACTAACCTGAAGAAGCCAAGCACACAATAAATGTACTAGGAAAATGAGTTTAGAATGTTATATGTAAAGTAAGATAGAAATGAATATAAATAAAAATAAGATAGCATAGAAAGTAATGAGGGCAAGAGCATTTGGATTTTTTATTACTATTCTATATCGATTTTATTGGGTTGTTGGAAAAGTCATAATGTAATTTTTTCTATGATTTCTATGCAAAAATGCATCATGGCTTTTCCAACAACCCAATATTATTTTTGTTATTCCAACCTCCCCTGCCTCCATACACACAGAGAATGATAAAATACTCTTCTGTTGATTTAACCTTTTGGGGAAAAAAGCTTTACATTTCCCCCATTCATGTTATGTCTTTATAGTATTTAAGGGTAACTTTCGGCAAAGTTTATATAGCATAATGCCTTATTTTTTTTAATAGTCCTAAATGGCGGTAAAACATCACTAGATAAACCTGCTTCTTATCTTCACTAGGAGCACTTGTCCAGTCTACCCCACCAGGATTAGAAGCCAGCCTTCTGAGGATTGGCAGGTGTTTGCATTGGGCAACATTGGAATCCCTCCCCACCCCCCACCAGGCCTCAGGCATCATGATTGAGAAAGAATTTTAAGTTGGATATGAGAAACTATTTCTGCAGTAACTAGTCAATTCTCTTGATCCCAATGAGGAAGGTTATTTTACATTCAGAAATAATTCTGTTTTCTTAGATGAGTGCATTGAATGAGAAATCATGACTTTCTTAGGGTGAGTCTGGACTGAACTATGGACTATGGTTTAGACTCTGGTTGGCTATGGGTTGAGAGAATATGTCTTTGGAAGAGTTGAGAGTGAGCCATTCACTCTTTCTCACAAGGTGTCCCTCCAGTGCTACCCCTGTAGCAAATGGTTCCAGGTCACAAGAAACCCAGCTTGGCCTAGGGTCAGTGTGTGATTTATCTAATGTTAAACCATGCTGTTGGCCTAAGAGCATTGTAGTAAATTCAATGAAGCTGACTATGTCTTTCACAGGACTAGGAGATTGCAGAATTTGTAAATTTTTATGTATGTTGTATGTATATGCAGGTGTGTGTATGTGTGTGTGTAAGCAACAAAGTTGAGCTAATTAGAAAATTTTTAATGTCACTTATGCAAGATATTCCTCTCTATCCACACAGCTAAATCCATTATAAAAGGTTGTTGATTGACCCTTCCTCTCATCTCACTAGCTTTTCACCTAAAAGTTGATGGTTTTTGAATGATTCATTCAGTTATTAAATAAAACTTTGGCAGTCACCTACCTTCCCTAGTGTTCAGGCTGATTTTTAAGTTTCTTTAGTACATGATAATCCATAGGTATCTGGGATGAGGAATCAGGTATTGGGTCATTCCAGGTGGTGTGGCCACAGACTCAAGAAGCCAGTTGATGGGCTTTTATTCAGAAGTTATTATTTTATCATTTCTATAGTGGATAATAGAATTTATTGTTAAAACTGTGTTCGTGAGTTTGCTAGGGCTGCCATAAAAAAATAGCACAGATTGGGTGGCTCACACAGCAGAATTTTATTATCTCACAGTTTTGGAGACTAGAAATCCAAGATCAAGGCGTCAGTAGGACTGACTTGTCCCAAGGCTTCTCTCCTTGGCTTGACATTGGCCTTCTCTCTGTGTGCTCGAATCCCTGGCATCTCTTCTTCTTCCTGTGAGGACACTAGTCATATTGGGTTAGGACTCCACCCTAACAGTCTTGTTTTAAATTAATCAACTCTTAAAATGACCTATCTCCAAATACAGCCACATTCTGAATTACTGGGGGTTATGGTTTCAACCTCTGAATTTAAGAGGGACACATTTCACCCCTAGCACTGTGTTTAGACAAAAGCCTTTTCCTTCCTCTTGGTTTCCTTTGTGCATTTAAAATTCATCACATGAGGTGAACATTTGAAAAAAGTCTAGCTTTTCTCCCTATGATGAAATATATTTCAACATTGAAGTTATTCTTTAAAAGAAATAAATTCCCAAGCCTGTGTACTGTTAAAACGTCAATGCCTGCGATGGAGGTCATGGGGTAGAGGCCGAGGAGCACACATGGGGAGGTCAGTAACCCTGCAACTTTAGGGAGCCTCACCAGGGATGGGGAGCAGGACACAGTGTTCTCAAACAGCACCCAGCTGACTCTCATGCTCAGGATGACACCCTCTCTCTGGGAACCCCTGCCCTTATCCTCCCCCTTGCTCTAGGGACCCTCCTGGGACCAGACAGGACCGCCTTTCCTGCTGTCTCCTGAGGGAAGAGCCAAATGCAACATCAAGGTCAAGTCTTCAGGCTCCCTGCTCCCACTGTGCAGCTCTACCCTCAGGGACTCTGGGCAAAACCAGGGCCCTCTGCGCAGTGCCGCAAGGTCCCTCCTCCTCCGGCGGGTGGAGCAGCATGAGCACCCTCCAGGAAGACAGATCCTAGACCCTGGTGCCCATTGCTTACTGTCTCCACCAGCACCACGCCATCTTACCCTCCCGCCTGCCCCCTTTGGAGATGGGAAAGGAGGCTCAGAGAGGCTGGATGCTAACCCCAGGTGATTAGATGGCACAGTGAAGATTCAAAATCAAACTTGCCTGCCCTGAGTCTCATGTTCTCAGAGTGATTCTCCCCTTTTTCATTCCATCAGTCACATGGTGTCTGGTAAAACCCAAAGGACTCCTTCTCTGATAGTTGTTAAATGCTTTAAACAAAATACATAGTTTACCAAGGAAACAAAGTTATATTGAAACAGGTACCACAAGATTTAACAACAGATCTAAACTTGGTATCACTTCAAAAGAGATCGGCAACAATTGTGATAGGATTTTTTTAATATGTGGAAAACTATTGATGAAAAAGTTTCAGGAGCTCTGGTTTGTGGCTTACATTCATGATTGATGGACATGCGAAGTGTTAGTTGAAGCTTATGGGAAATGTGTACTTCTTCCCCGTGCCATTCACAAGCCTGTGGCTTCTAGCCAAAGACACTGCAGGTGTAAGGAATCAGGTTAGGAGTGACAGACTCGGGTGTGGGCTGTTGACTGTGTGCGAGGAGGAAAGCCCCCATTGTCCCAAGTCTTGGGTTTTACTTTACTGAGGAAGTTGGGGACTGCCAGGAAGGTAAGTCCCATTACTTAATGCTAGCAGGCCTCCCGGCATAAGCTGATTCTTTGTCCTAACCTCAGATTGTTGCAAGTAGGGGGTGATGCTGGGGCCATTCCAATAGCCAGCACATGGCTTGTTTGCAGGATAGCTGGTTCTTTCACACAACACATGTTTAGTGAGAACCCTACTTTGTGCCATGTACTGGGGAGACCCAGCCTGGGGGGGAAGTCAGACAAGATGCAGGCCTGGCATGGGGCCATGAGATTGGTCTTCTTTGACCTAAGTGATAAGGGGTGGATTGGAGTCTGGGATCCCAGCCTGGACATGCCCAGACCACACCTAGCAGCAATTCTACTAGGAAGGAGCAAAAAGTCCATCGACACCTCTGTAATCCTCTCAGTGCGGAGGCGAGTGTGTGAATAGTATAGCTGAGGAGGGTGAGGGGTGGGCACTGGGGAAGAGGCAGCAGCAGAAGAGATGAGAGCCCTCAGGTCTGATCACCCTCAAAGAGTTGAGAGCACTCCCTTGCTCTGAACATCCTCTCCCCTTTCTCTCCTCCTTGTTTATCTGTCATGGGGGTGCGGGGGGAGGGGCCAGCAAGGCGGCGCCTCTGTGGTCCAGAGGTTTATTTTTAAGTCAGTCAGTACACAGACCCATAATAGCAACAACAGACAGTTGTAAAATAATTCAATCAAAGAGGTCTTGCAGGGTGGCCTTCCCTGAAAAGGTCCTTGTTCTACAGACTGGACCCTAAGGTGGGCAGGACAGAAGTTCAGCTTGATCTCTGCAAGCAGAGACTGATGCCCGAGAACCAAACCCATTAGAGGTTGGTTCCTGGGAGTGACCAGAACCCACCCCTTCCTCGACATCAGGGGAGCAGGACGACGACTTCATGGGTGAACATGGAGTCACACAGAATAAACTGGAGAGTTGAGGCACAGGTCATCCCACAAACACACGAACTGTTTCGTGGAGCCCTCCATCTCTGGGGCCCCTCGGGCAGACCCAGCCACCCTCCTTCCTTCATCAACGCCGCAGCTTTGGCTGCGGCATCTTTCAGTAGTTGGGGCTGAATCAGTTTCAGATCCTTATCCTTCTTCCCAGAACTAGGTCATGCCTGACTCTGAGACCTCTGAGATGCCTTCTGTAACCAAGAACCCCCTTTGAGACCTCCCAACACAGGCACCCAGCCCTGCTGACACCGTGCCCTTGGCCCCATGGCTCCGTGGTGTACAGGAAAGACCAATTAACAAATACATTTGAAAAGAATCCACCTCAAAGACAGTATCTTATAGAAAAACAGACCCCAGCCTAGATTACCAGTGAGTTTAGCTCTAGTTAGCCCTTTACCTGACTAGAAATTTTTACTAGACTATTAAAAGGGTGTGGGAGTGAGGCAGTGGAATCCAGTGGTAGAGCAAGGATGGACAGAACCGGACTGGAATGAATTGCTGTTTAGAGAGTTACTTAATTTCTCTGAGTCTGTGTTCTCCTATATAAAATGAACAGAATCGTGCTAGTTTGCAGCATTGTTGTAAGAGATGATATCAGGAAAGCACGCTAGCACCAACTGATTGTCAGTAATGGAGAGCTGCTGTAGCAGATTTCTAATTTTCATTTTCTAGGTAGCTCAACAGAACAGAACTGTTCCAAGCTGCCTTACCTGATTCCTGTCTTCCAGCAGCTGTATCAAGTCTGACAATGTCCTTTTAGCTTTTGCATCCTGTTTCTGCTCACAGAAAGCAAGCCAGCTAGCAATATTTTAATAGAAAGTGTTTGTTTCAAGGTATAAATTTTCCACATTAACTTTTAATGGTTGGATTCTTTTAATAGTTTCGTTTCTAAGAAATTGTTTTCTGCAATTAAGAGACTATTGAGAATGAAAGAAAAATAACTCTGCAGTTTGAAGTTCAGGGCATGTGTTCCATAAAACCATGTTATTCAGGTTGTCAGTGTCCCAGGCTGCCCACAGGCTTAAGGCTCAAACTGTGCAACAGGGCTTCTGTGAACCATGTTAAAATGCTGAAACAAATTCAGTGCAGGGAGATGGGCTGAATTTGCCATTTCTGGCAGCTGCTGGGAGCTGCTGGGTGCTGCACATACTGCTGGTCCTGCTGCTCTGGGGCCGCAGGGAGTGGCCAGGACTAGGTGGGCGAAAAGGGCTCACTTACTTCTGGTGAGAATGAGGGCGAGGTGCTGACACCTGCTGGGACACGGGGTTTCTGATGCGACTTGGGGGTGGGACTCTGAAGATTGGGGGTACGGGAAGTGAGGTTGGAGCTGGTTTAACTCCTGGGCACTTCCTAGGGTGGCTTCTTCAGCTCCGCCCCCACCCTCACCCACCTTTGCTTGGTGATGCCCCACCCCCATCCGTTAGTGATGCCTGGACCTGGGCAAATATGGCTGGGCCTCCCCCTACACTGCCGCGGCCTCCCCCTACGCTGCCGCTGCCTCCCAGCTCCCCTGCTCTCCTACCCAGTCTCGGGCTCTGGCCTTCCCTTCTGCCCCAGAGCAGTAAACTATGCAGAAAGTTTTTCTAATGAAGCGCATTTCTAAAAACAGCCCGGGAGTCCTGCATTTGACTGCTTTGTCCCCTCTCCTTAGATCTTGTAAGGAAAGGCCAGAGGAGCACAGAGACAGGGCTCCATGCCCCGGCCCATCCCCCTGCCTCTCCCTTCCTGGATCCTCATCCCCTTCCCTAGAGGACTGTAAGGAGGGCAACACCAGAAATAGCTCATCTTTGTGTTCCTAGTGAGTCTTACCCAAGCAAGTGTCAGAAAGCTACCTGGGCGTGGGGGTAGGACAGACACAGGACCACAAAAGGACTTTGTCATGAAAGTGAGTCAGGAGGCGGAACCGCTTGAACATCAAACTCTCCCAATTACATTTCTCACAGTGTCACCATAACCTTTCACTTACTCAGGCAGGCAGGGTCTCGTATCTCCCCCACACACACACACACATACTGCATGGGACGAACAGTAGAGTTTTGTGACATCAGGTGCTGGATTTTGCTTCCACTATCTTC
Source organism: Scalopus aquaticus (assembly GCA_004024925.1). Taxonomy (NCBI): domain Eukaryota; kingdom Metazoa; phylum Chordata; class Mammalia; order Eulipotyphla; family Talpidae; genus Scalopus; species Scalopus aquaticus. The sequence goes on along the minus strand of PVIJ01004679.1, from coordinate 12,091 downwards.
AGGCACGTGGGCTCAGAAACCTCCCATACTTGATCCTTCCCAAACAGTAACCTTCTAGCAATGTCATAAAGGTAATTCTACCCCTTCTCACAATCGGCCTAAGTGAATAGCTGTCATTTTGGTGTGAAGGCGGGGAGGGAGGATTAGGACAGGGTATTACTAAGAAGTCTCACATATGACCATGTTTTGTTTCTTTTTGTTTTGCTTTTGCAGATCTGTCAGCAAAACTGTTGAAAGCTTAACTATCCAAGATGCCCGTCCCTCCCCCTCCAGCGCCCCCGCCACCACCCACCTTTGCTCTGGTGAGTGCACCCCACCATCCATTAGTGATGCCTGGACCAAGCCAAATGAAGTTGCACCTGGCAGACCCTATTTATTTTAAATATATTTGTATTCTGGCTTAAGTTTGAAAGCACGAGCTTTCAAGGTGCCAGAGAAGCCAGCCCCTGACTGGAGTAACTCCGACTACTGGGGTTTTGTTTTCTGAGGTCTCGTGTTTTGCACAGTACTCTCGAGGACGGAGGGAGAGTTGGGTTTCCTCTGCTGTGTGCATGGGAGAAGGGGGGCAGGGGAATTCCTGCTGTCTGCCAGAACACTGCCGTGCTGCACTGTCTCCACACTGACGCAACAGTTAGCTCTTAACTTCTGTGCAGGACTCTCTCTGCCTGAAGATTCATCCATTAAAGTGTCCTCCTGGATCACTCTTTTCTTTTTAATTTCATTTTCTCTCTTTTCATTCCTTTCTTTTTCTTTGCTTCTTCTTTCTTCCCACTCCAATTTGACAGCTCTCAACCTCCCACCACCACCACTCCCCCACACATACGCACATCCTCTTTTAAATCTATTGGTGCATTTAAATGTCTCCTTTGCAATAGAATCTCTTCACTGGGTTTATCTTGATGCTTTGACAGTTTTGTCCTCTGAAGTTAGTCACATTCTCTGGAAAGCCCTCCACAGGGTGATAAAGTCTCTTAGACACCCAATTTACAAGGCCTTCCCTTGTTTGTGAGGCTTTTGCTATAAAGGAGCCTAATAGGGATGATACTTTCCGGTTTCATTTGGAGAAACTGAGGCTCAGAGAGGAAAAGTCTCTTGCCCAGGCCTCTAGAGGACACCTTGACATAGTCCGCCTGAAACTGGAAGCTAGTTGGAAGAGTAGATCATGAATTGGTACTCAGAGTCTGGGTCTCCAGCTGCCTCTGAGAGTCTCCAAGGAGATGGGTACAGCAATTGAGAGTAAGCACTTAGAAATACAACAGTTTGATTTTAGTGTTCTATGTCTGTTATTTCTAAGATTGTATTTTGTGTGTCTTTTTTTTTTACCAACTCATTTTTCTAGTAATTCTCTGTTACTTTACAAAAGTATCAGTTCATGATGGATTAGAATTTAAAAAAAAAACTATTCCTTTAAATAGATAAATTTGGAAAGTTTTTACTTGGCTAACATAGCAGTATTAGTTTATTTTTATTTCCCAAAAAGTGTCAGTTTTATACATACTTCCAGGCAGTACATAGATTGCATTTATTTTAATTTGTGTTCTGAACTAGCACATCAAACCCAGGACTTAATAGTGAGTTCATGTAAAAAAAAAGTCACTGAAAAGTTATTATTATAAATAATATAGTGAATTAACTTGATGAAAACTATTAAATAAATAATAACACAGGTAGCATCAGAAGAGGACAAAAGTCATGAGTGTCATACCAGCATTACTGCAGTTTGGGAAACTGGCTTATCTCATCAGCTCACTTCTAATAATTACTACCTGACTAAAAGCAAGATCCTAGAGAAATAGGACACACTGATGATAAAAAGATGGGTGTCTGTCATAGCACACTGTCCTCTAGAACATCGCAGCAAAGGGCCCCGGATTGCCATGTGAGAGAAGTCGGCATTCAGGGAGGTCAGGCATCCAAATTGATTTTCAGGCAGCCCTGGAGGCCTGTGAAGCCTGCTCACTCCAGACCATGAGCAGATGGACACATTGCTTGACCGGTCCGATCCTCAGGCTTATTTCATACTTAAAAGGAAGACAGTAAATCTCTGTCCAAAATAACCAAGGTATGTTGTTAAGTTGAAAAAACAAGTCTCAAGAGCAATGGAGGCTGATCCTCTTGGTAAAAGCAAGCTGTATATGCAAAGAGCATTTCTGGAAGGATTGCTATGAAGCTCTTAATAGATTTGCCTCGGGGAAGTATTGGAAGGGGCATTTTATTCATTTTTTAAAATTTATTTATGCATACAAGAGCTGGGGTGTAGGCCAGAGGTATGAGTGGGTGAGAGGATTTACCAGAGAGAAAGTAGAGAGCAGAACAGGCAGATTGACTGAAATACACTGCTGAGGGGAGCAGCAAGCGAGACAAGAGAGGTCTGCGGTGCCATATGCATCTGCTCCCTGGCAGGGGATTGAATTCATGTTGCAGTGGCTGCTGATATCTTCATAGTGCTGAGACTCAATCCCTTGTACCACCAGGGAGGCCTGGAAGGGGCATTTTAGATCCCACATTTATTCTTCTGGAAAGTTCTGGTGTCAAATTACCAGGGTTTGAATCCCAGCCCCTCTTCTTATTAATGGGTGACTGGACAAATGATTTTACCTTCCTCTGCCTTGGTTTCTTTGTCTCCAAAATGGAAGTAATGACTCATAAAGTTGATGAAGACTAAATGAATTAATATACTTAAATGCTGAGGAAGTGGTTGACTCATAATAAAAGCTATATAAATTTTTTATCTGTTATCATGGGCAAGCAATAAGTTATAATTTAGTTATTTCAAGACCCTGTCAGCTTAATACATAGAAATTCCATTTTGTTATTTTAGGGTTTTCCTTAGCTCTTCCTCTCCCTCTCACTCAGATAATAAATAACTAGGTAAGGGTTTGAGCTTTCCTATGAAGTCAGATCCTTCAAGAAGGCCTGGGGCCAACCTAGAAGGACTGTGAGGACTGCTGGAAGGACCTACAAGCTTAGGGGAAGCCAGCCCTCCCTGGGACCAGGCCAGAACAAGCCAGTTTCTAAGTGAGGCAGAAAAAGGCACATGCTGCTTCCTAATCTTATGCTGGGCATTTAGTGCCCCACTCCCTAAAATAGCCCTGAAACAATGAAATCCTAACTTCTCAGTAAGGATCTTTCCTAGGATTTCTAGAAATACAAATTTTCTCCACTATCCAAAAGTGGAACTTTCCTAATTGATATGATTTGGTGGGTTATAATACTTTCAGGGCCTGAGAATGCAATTACCATTTATATATGGAAACTTTTTTTGAGCATTCCCAGAGGTCCCCCCCTCCAAAAAAAGTGTCAGGAAAACCTGTATGAGAAGATACCCAAATGTTTTACAACTTTATCTTTGCCTAGTCTGCAACCCCTGCAAGCTAAACTTTCATAGGGATTAAACATGAGATATATCTGAGACCAAAGGGGCAGGAGGGAACCTTTGGGGGAATAGACGTGCTCTGTATCTTGATTGTGATGGCTACAAGACTATATACATTTGTCAATATATGTTTGCCATATACTGATAGTATATGTATATACTAGGAGGGTAATTTAACTATATGTAAATTTATATATATGTATGTAAATTATACCTCAAATCTGTCTTAAAGAAAAAAGAAAAAAATCCTTAGCAATACAGACAGAGTAGATAATTTTTTTTTTAATTTGTGGCTTTTTAAAAATACTTAGAGCTGGCCCTTTTTACTAGCGACAATTTCTCTCATACACCAGGATCTGGAAAACAGGAGAGGGAAGCTGTTCGTCAGAGTGTTTTCTGGAGAGGGGCGCTTCTTAGGATCCTGCAGCTGCTGCTCATACTTAAAATTCCCTTCTCATTTCTAACTATCCAGTCCTGGCTCTTCTGATTATGACCAGGTTGTGGTCTGAATTTTCAGACTTTTGTCAGGCTCTGACCCTCCCCTCATTAAAAAATAAATGTAATTCACTGCTGCATCCTCTCACAAATGTCTGGATCTTTAAAAGAATGACATCGGGGCTAAAACTTGTGGAGAATTTATAGCCTATTGCCAACAACCTGACTAACAAGTTCCCAGTACTCTAGCCATCCCAGCTGAGTGTTGTAGAACATGATTTTAATTAAAGGGATGAATAAGGTTTGTATGGTTTTCTTTCAGGCCAACACAGAAAAGCCTACCTTAAATAAGTCAGAACAGGCTGGGAGAAATGCTCTTCTTTCTGACATCAGCAAAGGGAAGAAACTAAAGAAGACGGTCACCAATGACAGAAGTGCACCTGTTTTGGACAGTAAGTCAAAAAAGCTGTTTTCCACACAGATAATTGGTCCACAGCCTAACAACCAACCCTGTCCTTCCAACAGAAAAAAATTTTTTTTTTGGTTAACAACAGCTGCAAGGCTAGCAGAATAAGGGACTGTATCACTCATTGTAGGTCACAGCTCTGGCTTGGGTTCCCTCTAATACTGCGGGAAGCCAGTATAATAATTCTTTGTTCCAGACAACACAGCAGTGATTCTCTGACTGATCTACAACACTTTTTGGAAATTAACCCCTTGCTGCTTAAGATCAAGAAGATGCATGGAATATGGAAAGAGCCCTCAGTCTTGGAATCAGAGGCTGTGGGTTCGAGTCCTGGTACATCTATCACTTAACATTTCCAAGTCTCTTTATCTTCATTTTTCAGATGGAGATGATGATACCTCTTTACTGCCCTCACAAATTTGCTGTGAGCATCACATGAGATATTGCTTATAAAACTATTCTGTTCTCTGGAATCTCTTAACTCAAGCATACGTTAGGATTATTAGGAGCTTGGTAAGAGAGAAAATGAGATCACAAGTTTGCTTACCTATCCATTGTAAGTCTGAGATACTTTCTGCAGCAAGGCAGGAATGTATAAACAACCAAGGACCCACAACTCAGGACTGCTTATTAACATTTATACGAGAGTGAAAATTATCCATGACTAGAATCTACTGGTAGATAATAAGCAGGCCTTGATACTGTCTCCCCACATTCCCAGATCCTTCCGTAGCCAGTCAGATGTCCCCAGAATTTATCCTAGATCACAGATTCCATTTGGACTCAATAGGAAATAAAGTGACCTTCCAGAACCACAAGAAGGAGCGTTACGGACAAGTGAATAGTGCAGACAAGTGAATAATGATGTAGGATTTTAGCCAAGTTGATTAGAAATGCTTGGGAGGAGTTTCTAGGAAAAGTACCTAATGGGTAGAGAAGGAAGTAGGATCATAACTCAGCAAAAACATTAATGTGGAAGGATAATGGAAAAGAGGAAGGCCAAGACAAAAGCCTTTGAACATTACTGTTACTGGGCAACCTCAAAAAGGAACTATGAAGTCTTGACTCTTGACTTGACTCTACTTCTAGGTCAAAATGTCCACAAAAACTGACATGGTTATTGTATAATCCTTTAGTCCCCTTGATCAGTATTACAAGCTTCTTATGGAGAAAGCCCGGGAATCACTTATCTTGGGGGAGCCTTGGTGTAGGTAGTCCTCCTAGTCGTGTTGTCTGGGATGCAGCCAGAGGAGCTTTTCCAACTGCTGACCTCTAGGGCTGGAGAGGGAGCCGACAGCTCTGGAGCGGTGGGTGTGGATTCCCCACCGCTGCTGAAGGAGACTGGACAGGCTGGGATTTATTCCTGAATCCCGTCATGGAAACTCATTACTTTCAGGGTCCACTTCTCCTCTCATAAGATGTAGATAAATGTTAGTTCTTCTCCCTTCCAGCTTCCCAGCGATGTTTAAGAATGTGCTTTGCTTGGTGGACACAGATGCAACCCAGTGTGAGTCACGGTCCACGCTTTTAATTAACTGTCCATACCACTGTCACAAGGGGCAAAGTCCTTCCATGGCTCTACATGTGTTTGCAAGTGAAACCTGACTGGGCTTAGTGTCAAAACGCTGACCATGGCTATGCATAGTATGCTCTTGAAGTTAGTCTCATGGTGCAGTTTAATTACTAACCAAGTGACATGGAGCCATTGATGATCTCAGCTACTTTAGCTTTGCGAGTGGATAGATGCACAGGTGTTCCAGGTTAAGCGCACTAATGGATGGTATCTGATAGGTGCCTGTAAAGGTGTCTTTTGCATAAACACAGTATTCTAAAATGAATCACTCGTTAATGAATAATGTTTGAATGACAAGGGCATGATTAATATTATTGGTAATAATAAAATCAGTAAAAATTTAAATTTATATAGAAACAATTTTGCATGCACTGGTGGAAATTACTCTAATTTGATTTGTTAGGTGAAGTACTTCTTACCAGTTTGTTACCAGATTATTCTATCAGCAGAGCTTCCATAAGTGTCTCTGAAAGCTCTAGACCTGGAGAAGATACTGAGCTAACACAGACTTATGATAAATCTAATCCAGTAAAAAGAAAACACACATGAATAGAATTAGAACTCAGAAAGCAAATAAAAGATGGAAAGCAGATTTTGTAAAAGTAAGGGTTCTAGACAGTACGATGAAGTTATATGCTAAAACATTTAGAAATCTTAAATTAATTTTATAAGACAAGTATAAATTTACCAGAATAAACTTAAGAAGCCACAGAGCACAAAAAAAAAAGTTGAAAATTTTATCAAATTACTTTCTCTGGCTCTAGTCAAATGATTTTATCAGTAAATTCTTTCCAATTTTAAGAAACAGCTAATTAAAATGCTGTATGTCATTTCGGAACATAGGAAGAGGTAGGAAACTACCTGAGAGGTTTATTGAGACTGGTGTGATCCTAACATCAAAACTTGACAAAGATAGCACATACACAAAAACTGTGTCAGTGTCCCAAGGGATGTCTGTCTGGTGTTATTTTTAGTTTTTACAGGTTGGGGAGGGAGGGTTTCCTACTGACATCTAGTTGGTAGAGGCCAAGGATGCTGTAAACATCCTATAGAAAAGACAGCTACCCATGACAAAGAATTATCTGTCCCAAGATGTCAGTAGTTCCACGATTGAGACCCTACTATGGTTCACTTATGATTGTAGATGAGAGAACACAAAAGCAAACAAACAAATACAATTCAGGGCCTCCCTGATGGTGCAAGGGATTAAGTCTCAGCACTATCAAGCTATCAGTAGCCACTGCCACGTGAGTTTGATCCCGGGCCAGGGAGCCGACCCACATGGAGGAGCAGACCTCTCCTTTCTCCCTCACTGCTCCCCCAGCAGTGTATTTCAGTAGGTCCACCTGTTCTGCTCCCCACTCTGTCTGTGGTGAATCCTCTCACCCCCACACACACCCCTCTGGCCTACACCCCAGTTCTTGTATGCATAAGTAAATAAATAAAAAGCTTTTTTAAAAATCTAATTCAATAGTATATTAAAAGAATAATTCACCAAGACCAGGGTTAAGCTTACTTTTTAATGTTAGAAAGACTATTAAGCCATCGTATCAAATAAGGAAAATCATATAATCATCTCAGTGGATCCTGACTAGCATTTCATAAAACTCCATGGCATATGAAAGACTTAAAAAATTCTAAAATAGATATTGACCATGAACATTTAGAAAGAACATTAAAAAACAATTTCAAACCTCTAGTTAATATGTAACTTTAAGCTGTTAGAGGGATTCTAATTAAAATTAAAATATAATTGCCTGTAGTTACATTAATAATATGCATTGTTATGAAATTATCAGAGTAATTAACTTATGTAAAGTAGAAATAAGACACAGAATGATTAGAAAAAGGAAGGCAAAACCTTTTTTATTTACAGAACATATACCTACCAGAAAATCCAAGATAACATTTTTCTAAATTTTAATTTAGAAAATACAATGAATAACCATTTACAAACAATAGTAGCAAAAACATTCTGTTCACAATTTCACCAAACAATAAGTGTGTTTGCAGTGACCCTAATAAGCATGTGTGACCTGTGCAAAATTACAAAATTGTACTGAATAAACCAAAAGACATGGTGAAATATACTATGTTTCAGTGAAAGTGTCAGTCCTCCCAGATTAATCTGTAGAGCACATGTAATACTTATCAAAGACTCAACAGGCTTCTAGAGGAGGAACTTTAAACAATTTTTAATCTTATAAATACAAACATAAATTGTTGAGACAGTTTTTTAAGGAACAAACAAATCATGACTCTCTCTTTAAAAAATGTGAAATGAATGTATGTCAAAAGTTTTATTTAACTCATTAATTAGTGAGGGAACTAGTATTATGTGTTAGTCAAAGAATTCAAATTGTCTCCCATATTTAGGCAGAGAAAGACTAACAGGAAGTTACAAATAGGTGCAAAACAAGTCAATAATCTATTGCATTTCACCGAACACAATTAATTTGCATTCTTTGGACAAAAATCATCTGGATTATTAGCAGTTAGCTGCAATGTACAGAGTTGTACAGTAGCTCAACGACCTGGAAATAACCCAGAAGACTAGACAGGACGTTTGATAACCCTTTTCTTTCTGCTTCCTTTTTGTTTGCTTGGTTGCCCATTACAAAATCTTTTGCAATTTGTTGAAAATTAATGCAAAATAAAATAAAATCTTTGTACTTTTCTCAAACGGCAAAGAATTTTTTAATGTTAAAACCTAATTTGGGGCATTATGATATTAAAAAGTCAAAATCAACTTAAAAGACCATCAGCTAAGTGGTTGGTTAAATAAATTACAATGCATCCATGCTCTAAAATACAGTGCAGTCCTTTAAACTCATATTTTCAAAGAATATTTAATGACATGGAAATGCTAACTATAAAGCATGAGAAAAGCAGACTAAAAACTATTTGGTGCATTTGATCTTGATTTTAAGGGAAACCACACACACACACACACACACACACACACACATATGTACATGCTTGTGTGTGTGTGTGTATATCTATATATATCTATATATATCTATATCTATCTATCTATCTATATATATATAAAATGAAAAATACACCCAAAAAGTATGTATTCCAAGATGTGAAAATAAGGGATACTTTAATTTTCTTTATTTTTACTGTTTCCTTTTTTCTCACCTTTTCATTGTGTCTACCCTTCCTTTGGGATTTTCTTTCTTTGAAGATCCTTTTTATCTGCGAAATCTTACTTGTGATATAGAACAAATAGATATTAACACAAACAGCAGCTAGCCAAGTGGAAGTGGCGAGGGCAAGTCCTTATCTCTTACCGATTCTTCCACCTCTGGGCCTGTGACAGCCCTGGAGTAGAAGGAAATGCCTCCATTTCCCACAGCAGGGTAGCGGGGTAGAGTACAGCCTTAAAATTCTGCATTTTGTGCACCAGAATCCCAGAGTCAGCCAGCAAAAGACATGTTTTGTTATTACTGTTTACTTGGACTGGGACTGGTTAAGCGCTCTGGTGGTGTCTTCGTACGTGTGAAAGGATTGTTTTCTTCCTTCTGTAGAACCTAAAGGAGCCGGTGCTGGTGGTGGCGGATTTGGTGGAGGAGGTGGCAGTGGCAGCAGTGGTGGCGGCGGTGGAAGTTTTGGCGGTGGCGGCCCACCTGGTTTGGGAGGCCTGTTCCAGGCTGGAATGCCAAAGCTGAGATCAGCGGCCAACAGGGATAGTGGTAAGTCAGAGGGTGCCTTCTTTAGTCACGGAAGGCAGTGGTTTGGTGCTTGGCATCCCCTCTAGGTTCTGTTCCCTTTAAAACCTTACAGATTGCTTGAAATGTTAACCCTGTTTTTCAAAGAGCCTCTCCTCAGCATTTTTTGTAAATCAGAATCAAACAGTGCCATCGAGCTAAGTATTTGCTCCCTGTTCTTGGAAGAATGTGTACTTTTTTGTACTTTTCTAAAGGGTGAGCTAGAGTGGGAAGAAAAGGAAGGAGCAAATGGAACTTGCTACCCCTGGACACTGCCCGGTGACCTGGCAAAGTCAGTTTTCTTTGTGAGGTAGGCTGACCCAGCTGTCTAGTTGAGTGAATGCTCGTGAGCCACTTTTCAAACACACTGTGGAGCTTGTCACGTGGGTCATACTTACAAACCTCGATAATTCTAATAAGGAAGTGCATGACAGGCATTTGGCATTTCAGGGCCAGTGATTCTAGGTATTCTCTGCAAGAGCCATAGAAATGACTCCTACAGTCTAGGAATCTGATGACAGAGGAAAGACTTATACCTGGTAATGCCTAGATGGAAAACCCGAGAGAGCACATGAGGCTCTGTTCTGACTGCTGCAGAAACTCAAGAATTTGCCATAAAATTTCACTTAATATTTATTGTATTAGAAGAATTTTATTTCTAAATCTGTGATCTACCTAGTCCACTAGGTGGGGGTGAAATTTTCACATTCATATGAAAATAAAGCTACTGAATCCTCAGAGGTAGCTGACTATTTTAGCATTGGGTGATGAAAATCTAGAGAATCAGTAATCTGAGAGATCCTATCTTTCCAGACCCACATTGACAACTAAACTTATTTAAAACCCCTAAAAGGATTTGAGGCACCTGACAAATGCATACATTCAGCACCTTAACAAGAAATTAAGCAAATCACAAATGGAAGTAAAGTCATAGAATAAAAATGGATAAGAGTTGGCAGAAAATGGTGGACCAGAGAGTAACTGCAACTTTAATCCAAACTTGGAAGATGTCTCCCCCCACCCCCCGTGATAGAGCTATATCACACAGTCAAGGAAAATACAGCTTTTTCTAACACAAATGTTGAAATAAAAAATTCTCTCTAGAGTTCCCATTACTGCACTGCTTTTGGTACTTAAAACAATCTGAAAATATTTATATGCTTACTTGTTTATTATTTATCTCCCCCACAAGAATGTAAGCCACAGGCAAGCAGGATCTTTTCCATTTTGTTTTTTCCTCTGTCTCTAGCATCTAGGAAAGTGACTGGCATACAACAGGTGCTCAATAAATCTTTGGTATAGTAATTAGCTGACGGTTGAAATGGTAGTGTTTGGGCTAACCACTTTTGAGAATTACCCTGGGTCCCCAGAGAGTCTGGGGGTGGTGGTGTGAATGTTCCCATGAGTTTGGTTCCCCCTTTTCTTCCTTTTGTTGAGCCAAAGTAGTCATTATTAATTATGTAATAGTTTGTTCTGCCCTGCCAATAGAGAAGTAGAAGTTCACCCAACAGGAAAAAAAGGCAATGTCGTTGCCTACTTCTTTACAGATTAAGAACATTCATAGTGCCAAAGCTTTAAACTTTGGCAGTTTCTTTTCCCTTTCAGTTCTTTTTTACTCAGTCATAGCTCTTCCATTATACTTACCCACCTTCTCTTGAAAGAATTTCAAAAGGACTCAGTAAGCCCTCCTATATAAAGGCTGATGTTGGGATAACTAATCTTTTCACCTAAGACGACTTAAATTATCTTTTAAACCTGAGAGTTACAAGAGTGTGTATGGTAACGGGACGGGGGTCAAGGAGGAAAATGTCAGAAATCCCATGTACCAGCACCATTCTGTTCTTGTCCTCTCGTAATGAATGCAGATCTCTCCAGAACTCTTCTCAAGTCCACCCCGTTTCTTGTCCATATCAGAGGTCTCTCCAAAATCCTTTGAAAAATGGCATGTTGTAGAATCTGGGACTATCAGGTAAACAGAGAGCTGTGTACTTCTCCTCTGCCTCCAGGAAGGATCACACAAACCTAATGTAGAGAAATATGAGTTACCTACGCTATAGCTTCTAGGAAAGAACTTTCAGGAGTTGGAAGTAGCTCTACTTCTCTGATTTCCTTTAGGGTTCCTAATTTTCTAACTGAAATTTTTTTCTGGTTCTTCAGATTCTGGAGGAAGCCGACCTCCACTTTTGCCGCCAGGAGGAAGATCCATTTCTGCCAAACCTTTCACACCCCCAAGTGGTCCAGGGAGGTTCCCTGTGCCCTCTGCAGGCCACAGAAGTGGCCCTCCGGAGCCCCAGAGGAACCGACTGCCTCCCCCGAGGCCTGATGTGGGCTCAAAGCCTGATAGCATCCCCCCTCCAGTACCTAATACACCAAGGCCCAGTCAATCAAGTCTGCACAACCGGGGGTCCCCACCAGTTCCTGGGGCCCCCCGGCAGCCCAGTCCTGGGCCTACTCCTCCCCCTTTTCCTGTAAACAGAGGTGCTGCTTTTGGAGGAGGCTCCATACGTCAAAGCCCCTCAGGCTCCTCC